>QNGE01004258.1:15577-58140 GCA_008508345.1 Paragonimus westermani
GGACGTAGTCATTTTCAGTAGTTATGTCCTTTCCCGTCCTCTTCTTTTTCCTTTTCTCTTTCTATATAGGGTTTGCTGTTTCTTCATGGTTGTGTGGCAGTTAAGCATTAGTGTTAACCACTGATGTATTGCTGTTTATGATGATGATGATGATGACAGTTCAACATCTCTATAATCGGTCTAAGACGACGTCACATGATTGCAATTGATTGCAATGAAGCTAAGTTGGGCCTCTGTATGACGATGTTTGTTGTCATTGGGTATACTTGGTTATGTCTGGATTGGCTGTTGTTAGATAGCACACATCTGAACAGAAAAATTCCGGATGACCAGGACTCGGCTGTGTACCGTGTGATCTGCATTCAGCGTCGTTACCACAGTTATTTTAAACTCTGAAAAGAATGCGCATGATAGGCGCACCACATTTTAAAAATTTCAGCCGCTCACTTTGATTAAACGTGGCTGTCCTCAGCATATGGAGCGGGAACAGCCAGAACTTACAGGTCACTAATTATGTCACTTTGAACGAATTACTGAGACCAAGCAATCCCCCTAAGGCTGTCTTAAAATGAACTGTTTTAGAATGAAACGCGATCTTACACCGGTGGTTATACCGGTAAACCTGACGATCAATGTTCATCATAGCCTGCCGTTATATTTTTTGAATTATCACGGCGAATCCGTTGCGTCCATGTAACTTCATTCAGTACTAGAAGGGTATTGTATATACATTAGCTACGCCAAACGTGTTTGTAACATCTTCAGTTTCTAACACCTACCCGTTGTTCCTCAAAGCTTTATTCGCCGTGTGATCGGATCATGAAGGACAACTTTCATAAGTGATTAAACGCGCTACCATATATTTTGCGAAGTTGTTTCCAGCATTGCGGCTTCTTTCATACAATGTTCTGTCTGTATCTCAATTCCCATATGCTTATTACTTGTTTTTCTTCGGGATTAAACTAGTCATTTAGACAATGACGATAGTGTGCTCGGTTTTGACCGCCCCCTCTCAGAAGTTGAAATAGCCTCGCAACGTAAATGGTCGGAGTGCAGTAACGTTTCAGGCGTGGGCCCTTTCCTTTCACTCTTTTCAAAGCTTATGATGAATGAATGTTCTCGGAACTGATCACTTTCTTGCAATTCATACGGAAGTTTGTTGAAATGGCTCGTGATTGATACCTGTTAACAATCATTCTATCCTCAAAATAAGATGCCGTGACAACCACAAGAGCGATGCTCTTGTCGCTATCCCCTCAGAAATACTTACGAGTATCTGGTTGCAGTAGCTTTCAAACGACAGAGGGAACCAACTACCGGAGAATCGACAAGTTTCTGACTTGGCTGTAAGTGTGCTGACTCGATATTTGCCTTTGTGACAGAAACTGTAGAATCGTCCCTGACAGCTTCAGCTCTAAAGACGACTTTCGGTTCGGTTGCCCACCATGTTCTCTGACTGATTCCATTCTTGAGAAGTTTCAATGAACCAAATCAATGTGTTAAAATCATTGTGTGTGCAATTTTAGTACAGGCTGTGCATTTGTTTGACAACTATCCTGAACATTCTGCACTTCAGGTAGCAATCGACCGCATTGTTTGCTTCTCTCGTTCCTTTTCTAGCTACTTAGTTGACGATATTCTGGAATTAGCACTCAGTGGTTTCGAATGTTTCACGGCAAATCTGCCATATATATATATAATATCAGTGGTTCTCACTGATGCCTAACTACCACACAACCATAGAGAAGAAAAAAGGCGAACCGTGTATGGAAAGTGAGAATGAAAAAAAGAAGGCTTCGCAACGTACTTTACTACCAAAAATAGCTACGTCTGTATTCAAACATTCACTATCAAGGTGCCTACACCTTGCACACAAACGAGCCGTAAGTGAGAGTAAGGTGTCATCAGAAATACAGCTTCTTTACGACTTTCACTGTCCCGCGTCATTAAGTGCATTCACTTAACAGAGAACTCGGCCAACAGCGACAACATTCATGCCACTGAGATCGGTTAGCCGTCATCTCACCTAATGTCTTCCAGCCACCGACTCTGTGAGTCGCTAGGTCTTCAGCCCGGCAGACGAACCCAATCAACAGTGACCGACCTCTTCGTGAACGATTTTATTTCTCTAGGCCAGGTTATCATCTGTCCACATTGCACCTTGTGCCAGTCGGGCGCAGCGTCTTCCAAAAATGCTCGGTGTGGCGGATGACTAACTGGCATCCTTAGTAAATGACCTAACCACCTAAGTCTGTGTAAATGTAACGATTGAACACAAGAAGTCGCACGGCAGTCACTGCCAAATACAGCTAACAGGAGCCAAACCTAGTTCGACGTCTTCTATATTTTACGTCAGGTCATGGACTGTCTACTATTTTTTCCTAGCATTACTCAGAGAGTTGAAACAAGGCCCGAATAGGCATGTGTATGAAGTACTGGAGGCGTTTCAATGGGCGGAATGAAACTACTTCGCACAATGACAAGCTGTTCGTTGTCAACGTGTTTCACCCACGTGGTGCTGCTACTACACTTGGGGAATACTCTGTCGATAACATTTATCATCAGCGGATAACCTATAGGCCTTGTCGGCAAGCAGCGATCAAATTTCATAGCCACAGAATAGTATTACGCTACCTAGTAGTAGTAGCGCTCGCTCGATCTCACCTGGTTCTGAACATGATGACAGCTATCGAGGACTTAAACCCAAACTGACCAGAAGCTTGCTCAAAGACCCTGAGCATCACTTGGTCGAACAGTCGGAAGAGATGGAAAGAGCCTTTTTATATGGGAATCGCAGAAGGCCTTGTTGCCTGATCTGTGGTTATACTAGCTGTCGAGTTGGTGTGAGTTAGACCATATATGAAAAAGATGGTTCGCTCATCTCCAGCCAATCGCACCGACTCGACCGGTGGGCTGAACGTTCTGGGGAACATTCCAGCTGTCCTCACCTAGACGGTATGAACGATTTGACCCGAATTGTCAGTTATTGTGTCTCAGACGGCCTTCAGTCGGAAGCAGAAGTGGTCCTGGAGCATAAGCTATGGATGAGTACCAAGGCTCCTGGACCAATTCTCATCTCTCCCCTTGTTTTCAGGGATATTGGGGAGAGGTTGCTATCAGAACTGACAGAAATTCTTCAGACGGCTTGGGAAACTGAAGGGGTGCATCGTGATTGGTGCCAACCAACAGTAATTTCCGTTTTTAAAAAGAGAGCCCAAACTTTATGTGACAACCACACAGGCACTAGTCTGATGTCTGTTGCGTCCACGTTACCCACTGGCCTCATCTTACCTCTGCACACTGGGCCCAAAGGAAGTTGGATACGGAGAGAACAAACAGGATTCCAATATGGTCGAGGGTGCTTTGGGCACATTTTCACCCTGCGACGGACCTTGGAACATCGATGTCCTTTGAAGGCATCCGATTGTCTTGATATTTTTAAACCCAAGAGTTGCTCGCTTGTTCGCAACGCTCTCGAGAGCTGTCTTCTTCCTAAGGGAGTTCCAGGAATATAGTGAGTCTTTTGAGATCACTGCATGCTAACTCTGTAAGCAGGATGAGGGTTTATGGACACCTGTCTCGGTCGTTCATCACTTTTAGTGGTTCGAAACACTGAGTCCCTTTGAATCATTTGAGTATAGTAGTCAGAAGACGTTAATTACGATATGAATTCATTGCGCACACTCGTCAGTCGTAAAAGTGTGACTAGCCTGAAAACAAAACCAACAAGACTTAAATGAATCGATTAAAAATACAAATCGGGCTGGATCGTGATTGGCACTCACTGCTAAACCTACGGTAAGCAAAGGTTGACAGTCAGTAGTTTTTGTGCGCATTGGACCAGCTATCGACGACTGATCGACAATGCTTTGATATACTTGGGAATTTGTTGGCTGTGAACGTTCATTAGGACCTCAAACGAACGTGCGTTATTGACACTATGACCTGTGGTTGTCCTAGCTTGATGATTAATAAGTCTTGTTCCCTTCTCTGTTGTTCTCATGACTCAACCTTTGTTTACCGTGGATTCAGCCGTGAGTGCTAATCACGATCCAGCCCGATTTGCACTTTTAATCGGTTCATTTAAGTCTTGTTGGTTTCGTTTTTACGCCAGCCACACGTGTGCGACTGACGAGAATGTGCGAAATGAATTCATATCGTAATTATTGTCTTCTGACTATTCCATTCACACTTTTGGTGGTTTTCGTTAAGGGTGTCCGACTTCACCCGTCTTGTTCAGTTTTGTCACGCACGACGTTCTGGAAGGTGCTCTTGAGGAATTCAGTGAACTTTGTATTTAGCTTGTCCTTGCAGCTAGAGTGGCTGACATGGAGTATGCTAATGACGCTGTCTTTCTCAGCCCATCTGCCGTTAACGAACAGACCATGCTGAACGAGGCGAGTGACCGGGCTGGTTTGTATGGAACGTGCTTCACACCTTCAAAGTGTCAAGTACTGCTTTAAGACTAGGGCATTTCCACTCCTACTTTCTTCATTGCAGGTAATCCGCTCGAGTTTCACATAGTTGGGTAGCACTGTCTCGTCAGCTTGTAGTATTCCGGATGAGATGTCAACGAGGATAACAAGGAGCTGATTTTGTCAACCTGCACCATATGTGTCGTCGAAAAGACGTTCGGTTGTCGTTGAAAAGAAAGATATATAATGCTTGTATAAATTCTGTTTTATATGGTTCGGAAACGTGGCCTGTTCATAGCGAAGATATCAACAGACCTGCCGTGTGTGATCATCCTTGTCTCGATAAGTTAACTCACATTAAGTTTCCTGTTCGTGTGAGCAATACGTCCGTTCACTGAAGTGTATTCCGGAACGGTCTGGATACGTGATCAGTTTGTTAACCAATCGCGTTACACAGTCTATGATTGAGTCACTTACTCCGCATGCCAGGTCAACATTTACCATACCACCACCAACAGTTGCGTCAAATCGTGTGGTAGTCAAGCAACAACGTGATCACGAAACATGGAGACCCTGGCTGTTCGATTGAGAAAAGTGGGTAGGTGTCGTCTGCCTGGTTGAGGTTCTCGTGATCACTCAGGCCACTGACTAGATATGCTATGCGAGATGGGATTGTGCCGCAGTCAACGGTGTGCTTGGAGTCATACCGTTTCTAGTTCTTTCGCCTTGTCCTGTTTTAATACTTTTCAAGCTTGTTAGTAACGTCACGGTTGAAGTGTGCGGCGGCCCGAGCCACAGTATCTTCTGGTCATGCTCATGACTGTCGTGGTGATGATGGTTTTAATGATGATGATGAGCATCGTGCTCCCAGTCACGTTTTGCGGCCTGCCTTTTACCTAGGAGAATATATCAAGCCGGCACCATCGGTGCCTCAGGTTAGGAAACACCAGCTGGGCTTTCGCGATTCATGTGAATACCTTTTCTCTCTCTCATACATCACTTAGACATTCCTTGTTTTTCCCTCATTTTTCAGCCTGTGTGAATTGCGTACGCTGGTCACCCACAGGTCGATGGCTGGCGTCAGCTGGGATGGACAAAGTTGTCATGCTGTGGAAGAAAACCTCGTAAGTTGTGCAACTGGATATAGCGACAATTGTTTTTGCTTTGTGTACGCGTTTAGTGTTGTTGGTTGTGGTTTATGAAGAGCTTAGATAAGTTGTTCACTGATTAACTACCTGTATAAACCGTCGCACAAAATCGCCTGCTGTGTCCAACAGAGACTCAGTATTATGATAACCTCGTTGGATATTATTGTTGGAAATGGATTTGTCGTTTACAGTTTACACTAAGCACTGTCGCACAAGTTTTATACCCTCTTAAGTAAAGACCTGCATAGTACCACAAGTGATCGTGACTGGGCATTCTGAATAGTTAAAACAAGTGCCTGACTTCTCGAACCAAATGTAAGGGAGGTTGCCCTAAATAAGTTTAAAAAGACTAAGTAGATGGCTAGTGCAATAGGTCTAAGGTAATCCAGGGTTGCACGAGTTACACAATAAGTTTCAGTCCTTCTCATCAGCGATTTCATTAGAGTTTCTTTATGTGAAGCGTCCAAAGTTACCTAGTGAAAAATAGAGGACTAATCAAGGAGTAGACTAACCCGCACTTGTGTACCTCAGTCTTCCTCTTGCATACCTACAATCGCATTTCTAGGCACACACGATTACCGATGCGCGAAGGTTAAAAAACGGTGGATACATCTTGCTCGTAGATCTGCTGTTGCTCCAATGTTAGTCTTTTGTTGAACATGCAATCAGCTATCGGCGACTAGCTCTGACAGTCATCCATTGCTCTCAGAGGTGTTTCTTTCGTAGTCTTGTATGCCGTTGTGTTATTCGGGACCAATGTTTTTCAGGTGTGACTCCTGTGCACACTGTGGTTCGGCATCCGTAGCTTAGCAACATTCTGTCGTTTTCCACCCATTTGCTTTTTTTTGGAACGATCGATTTGTGGCAGAGATGGATTTATATTGTTCTGAATGGCCTGTAGTGTCATATCTTCAGGTCTCAGAGCGAACAGTCCGTGTAAGTGATGTGTGGCTTACAGCTTTGCTAGCTAATCATAATCGGAGTCTCAGACACTACAAAAGCTTTACGTTTATGGAATGAGCCAACCAGCTGCTACACAGAGCTTCATATCATTGTACTTTATATGGCAAAGGACGGTTTCACTCGCACCTTTGACGATCCTGAGTAGTCTCTATATAGGAAGCATTGTTAACAGTTGTGCACAGAGTTGTTTGCCGATGTACTTATTGCTAACTACTTCCTATCAATCATTAAGAGGTTGTTTTAAAAAATTCGAAGTTTACGTGAACCAGTTTCGAGAGGATACGTTAAGCGAGCCCTTTGTATGATCTAGCCGCTTGACCTTTTAGAGCTAGAGATGTTCACCGATCGTTGGTCTTTCATGACAAAAGCCCTCACACACCTTGTTCTGCTTTGTGGATGAATCAGCTCATGAACAGTGGGGCTTCATTGTTTAAAACTGTACCTTTCCGTAAATCTATTTTAATATCATGCCTCTTGTTTCAGACACGCTCTTTGTAGATCAGCTTGCCTCTGAGATCACAAACCTTGCACGCGGAAATTGTGCTTGACTAGTGAAGGCAGTGTGAATGTGATGAAACCAAATTGACACGGAGGTATGAGGATACTCTCATTTTTGGTTGGCGATACAACAAGTTACAATCTGTAAATGTTACCAGATATATCACAAAACTATAATCCAGGGTATCTACTTGATGACGTAAACATCTGAGTTAATAATTAATGCTTATGAAAATTTTGTTTGTCGTCAGTCTGTGCGACACAGGAGTTCATTTCATACTGTGTTCCAATTTGTTTTCTGCTATCCGCGCAGTTCCGCTTCGCGCCACACCACCGTTTTTGGCTCCAAGGAACAAACGACTTTCACCGAACACTGGCGCTGCTCGACCGTTCTTCGTGGGCATGTGGGTGGTAAGTTTTGCCTTGTGTGTCTAGGCATTGAACGGGTTGTGTATAGTTTGAAACACACTAAGGCTGCTGTTATGACTACAGTTATTGGATCGTTTTTGGATCGGAAGTTGCTGTATTTATGATTTATGCACAGCCCATTTAGCCGCTTGCTAGCCGTGGAAACCTTTGTTTCTTTCCGAACTCATCAGCATATGTAATCCTATCTTCTCAATTAAACACCAGGCTGAACCCGTTGCTGTGTTCTCCAGTAGCTATCGTGAAGAGCGATATTGGCTAGGACCTCGTTCAACGAAATCCAACGTATTTTCTTCACAAATTTTGTTCGTTTCTAAGTACTTCACTTGCCACACGCTACGTCGCTAGCACTGACTCCAGTCTCTTATTTTCAAGATCTGACTCTTTTCAGTATCTTATTCACCTGCACCTTTTGAGCTCTCTTAATCGATGAAGCGATCAGTCCTTTCAAGTGTTTCGTTTGTGACGCCCAGTTTGTGCGCAAACACTTATTTTCGCAAATGAGGTACATCTCTCCTGGAGGGGTTTCTTAGTTATCAAATTTTCTAGGACGTGTTGAATTTCCGATAGATTGTACGGTAACACAGTGGCGTCGTCAACATGGTGCACGTCGTAGGCATCACCTTCAAAAATATGTCCGACCTCAGCGTCATGCGAACCCGCTGTCATCGTTCCAACACATTTTATTTTAAGAGATGAAAGTTTCACTTCCCACTGAGTAGTGAATTACTGCGGGTGCTTTTCGTAGGTCGGTCTTCAACGCACGGTGTCCGAGTGAAGTGATATGAATGTGTTTCTACAGTTTACGTGACACCGTTTCTTGATTAGTAGTCCCACCTGGATTACGTAGCCGGACGCTACACGTATGTGGGAAACTATGAAGGTGTTTCACTTTCAGTCCTATATGTTGTGTCCCAGCACAATGCTCTGCTAATTGTGGAAGACTGTGGCCACTGTAATCATCTTGTTTACCACGTTTTAGACAAGAATAGGTCGTGCTTCATCATCATTGATATCAGACCGATAGGCATTCAGTTACAGTTTAACGGGATGATTTGCTCATTTCTGATGTACAGTTTACCCCGTGTTGTGGTGTGAGAAGGCAGTGATGCGTGCAGTGTTTGACTGTGCTTATCCTCCCTAGTTAGCTCGCATTGGGTGGGATGGTCACGCAAATAACGCTACCCTTCACAATCACTAGATACAGTCATTATTCCTTAGTGGCACTGATGCTTTAAGTGATCGGACAGTAACCTGCTCACTGGTCGTATGGAGTCTAGCTACGTTAAACTGTTCCCATTGCATTAGTGTTCTGTTATTTACTAGATTTGGTAAGCAGCTGTGGTAAGTTTGATAACTGATCTGTTCCTCAATTCGAATTGCCTGTGTTTTAGTCAATTAGTGGACGATACCGGCTGCAAAAGTCTACCGATACGAGACCTAGTTCACAGCAATTAGGACAGCCGGGCCAGCATTTCGCTGCGAATGTCGGGACGAACCAAACAGTTGTGCACTCCCGAAACTGTCCCCATAAACTATACGATTAGGCCTCGATCGCGACCTTCTAAATTGGTTTAAAGGTTACCTCCTCTGTGTTGGGTATCCTGTAGGTTTGAAGATGTGAATTACTAGTCGGGGTTTCAGTTTGCGGTTCTTGGCAGATACGGAGTTCATTTTTTCAGTCTTCATAAGCCTTGGAGAGCCCGACGTGATGGTTACCTGGCTTGAACCGTCATTCACTGGAACAATGTCGCGGATCGTTCTCAAAGAAAAAACTTGTAAATAGAAAACCAGAGAGGTAGCTAAAATAAGGTTACCTAGGAGCAATTTTGCGTGTATCGACGCGCTTTGATTGCGACGCTGTCATATCGGACAACGATTGTGGCTAGCAAGTCGAGGGATCGTGAGGTCCCTTACCGGGAAAACGACGTTTACCTCTCTACTCAACGAATCCAGCAGGTGCTTCATTGATATTGCGAAGCACCGGTAAACATTGCTATTTGCATGGGGCTGGACACTGCAGCTGATTTCTCTATCTTATGCTTCAGACTAGCTCATATGGTGAAATAAACAACTGTTTGTTGGCCCGTCCTGCTACGTTCCGTCCTCTGACTCTTATTGTTCTATCCGTTTAAAGGGCGATCAGCCGTCGATCAAAACCGTTAGAGTAGACACTAAGTCATGCTATGAGAACCTAACAATGGTAGATGTTGACAGCTTGTCCGCTTTGCTTTTCTGGTACTATGACGTTACTCAGCACGTATTATGTTTTGTACGCAAACTGTGGCCGAATTTTAGGTAGGTACTCTAATTGAAAGAATATTCATACTAAGCCTCTCTTTGGGCACTTTTGCCTATTTAATGTTGATTCCGAGTCCAATTTGCAAGGCACCAAATGTCCGACCGCTGTTTCTGACTTCGAAAGTTAGGGAGGTCTAGGTGCAATCGATGGTCAGTGCGAAAGTACGGAAGTCGGCCGCCGTTGTCATTCCGAATCTGGCCTAGACGACGTACGGTTCGTTGTATAGGCTCTTTAAGATTTCAATGGTTGATGTGGGTATTTGTGTGTATATTCAACACAGTCACATTTATCAGTTTGTAGTTTTGAATAATTCTGTATGGTGCGTGACTCATCGTCGTGTACTGTCGGTTTCTA
The DNA here is from genome assembly GCA_008508345.1 of Paragonimus westermani. Lineage (NCBI taxonomy): Eukaryota > Metazoa > Platyhelminthes > Trematoda > Plagiorchiida > Troglotrematidae > Paragonimus > Paragonimus westermani. The sequence goes on from QNGE01004258.1 coordinate 25,684, forward strand.
AGCTTATTTTAAACACTTGCTTATCATCAGTTCCACTTTGATGCTCACTAAAAGTTTTCTATTCACATTAATCCTTGTTGCCCATAGATATTATTGACCTTGCCTGGTCACATGATGAGTGCAGACTAGCATCAGCCGGTGTGGATAACAGTGTGATCGTTTGGTGCCGCCAGACGAGCCCTGAGGTTCCCACTGTCAGTCAGTTTGTGATGCTAACTGTGCTGCGTGCCAATCAGGGTTTTGTGAAGGGCGTCGCCTGGGATCCAGTCGGTCGGTACCTGGCCAGCCAAGGTGATGAAATTTCTGTCAAAGTTTGGCGTACGGCCGATTGGAAAGAAGAAGCGGTTATCCGAAAACCCTTCGTTAAGGTTTGCCTGCTTGTAAATGTGTTACTGGCGCGGTCACATTCATGGAACTGTTGCTTTCTGTCACTCAGTGCTTTCCAGCACTGTGATTTTCTCCACAAATTAATTTCTTACAAGGGAACAAATATTTATTTAATTCATTCAGTCAGTGAATTTGTTAGGATTGTTGGACTTTCGTTGTTTGCTCGCCTAACAATAACGTACACATTAGTGACATTTATTTTGCTCCCAATAACACATTTTTTGAGATTGAACAGGTCCTTCCTTCCTTCGTTCCACCTCTCAGGCTGTCGGCCAAAGTCAGGTAATGCGGATGTCTTGGAGTTTAGACGGATCTACTCTAGCTGCCCCGCACGCCATTAATAACGGATTTCCAACGGCAAAGTTGATCGATCGCACCAATTGGGTACCAGCTTTCGATCTGGTTGGGCACCGCAAACACGTCATTTGCGCAGTGAGTTTGTCGTGCTACTCTGTTTATAAACAGTTATCTTCAATTCTCCATATTTTGCCCCGTAAACCTTTTCTCTTTTGTCGACATGTGACCGATCTAATCGTTACGTAGTTACAAGCTAACAAGTATTACGCGGTTTAATTGACACAGATTGAACACCATCTCCAACTCCTCTCAGTTTTCTTTCACAAGTGGGCTTTTCTGACAGCTCATTTCACAAACCAGTGATGAACTTTAGTTTCGCTTTTGTTAGAGCCTGCCAGTAGTGCACATCCTTGACGGGATTTAGACTTCGATCATGCTGTCATAAAGCAGCCTCACTAGTGCATCGTTGGACATACATTAAGTGCCAGCGAATTGTCATATCTAAACCGGCTTCCTTCTACATATCAGTAATCAAAACATCACTTAACAACATGATGTCGGCTTTCTCGACGAGAAGTCTTAATTGTGGAATCATCGTCTGAGATTAACAAGATTACTACCGTTTCCTTCCGGGCTGTCTGGCACTCTGAGCGTTACTCTAAAGCAAGTGTTGATGGACGTTCGTGTGTGATAATCTGGTCATACCCAGTGTGGAACCGATGGCGGTGTTTTTGACTCGGTATCCCCCTGATAGCATTGTTGGGGTTCAAATCTTGGTCGCGACACAAGTGTGCGTTATCGACAAGTTCCAATAATAACAATTATGTTCGTAAACGGACATTTGGAATGTCTATCTAAACACACGAGCTGTGGTCAAAAAACGGATGCTCTTCAATTTGCATCTTTAATCGTCGAGCTGTTTGTGAGCAACATAGATGGCCATGAAATATTTTGTCATATTGATCCATCGGTCTTTCCGACTTGCTTTCTTGACGGCCTTTCTGGTTCTTGAATCGCCAATCATGTGCCGCGAACGGCAAAGGTGGTTTTGACCTATCATTTATTTCATTGCAGAGTTTTAACATTCAAACTAGACGTAAGGCAATCTTGTTTGCTGTTATATTTGCACGGATTTCAATTAGAACCCACTGAACAATCTGGATCGGTGTTTGATCATTTGCGTTAGTTAAACTCTGTTGTTGATCTACGTTTTGCTGTGATCCCCCTCTGGAAAATCCGATACTCGTCTTGACACTGTTTTCCCTAGCATCTGTTGTTCCGATATTCTCCCTCTCCACTTTTTCTTTCAGCGTTATTGCCCAAATCTTTTTCGAAAGGCAGAAAAAGGGGGAACTCAGGTTAGTTTTCGTGTATCCAGCGTAATCTCCGAATCGATCCGGCTCTCCACAACATTACTTTGCTCGATTGATATGACCTTCCTCATTCACTCGTAAACACACTACCTCCGTTGATATTTGTTAAGTATTTGCCAAGTTGAATTTTGTCGCTTTTATTTTCTCATTGGAGCGTATCGAGACAACGTTCCTGCTTGACAGGCTACCAGCTTCCATATCCGATGGTCTGTATGCATAGTCTACGACTTTTCAGCAAGTTGGTCGTGACCTCTGGATTCGCGCACTGATTCGTCCAGTTTATATTGCTTGGGAAATATCTTGTCTGGTTTTATTATTTGCATCTTAGATTTTCTCTATAACTGCGTTTTTACTTTCGGCCACAGTATTATGATGGCTACCGATAATTCACACTGAACGATAAACGCGGCTAATGCTAGAATCTAATTCCATTGCATTTTTACCATCCGCTTCTCTGCAACCCTTCTGATGGGTTTTATTTTATACCATGCACAATCATTTTAGACATCCTTACAAATAACTACTTCCAGTGTGCATTATATGTAGCCTACCTGGCGCATGCTATACTCAGTTTTAATCAGTCCAAAGTTTTCGTCAGTTATTATATAACTTAATAGTTGTCAGTTCCTATTCCGGTATATGAACGGCTGGTTTATCTTCAGAAATCCACTCCACATTCGTCCCTCGACCACCAGTCAAGTCAGGGCAAATAATATTCTTAAACCATCAGAGACATATATTTTCAGTGTGGTTTAAATACTTCAGGTGGTGACAGGATCAATGGATCGACCAACCGTGTACCCCTTATACATTCCTCTACTTGGAACCAAGCTGATTGTACCTCTTGATGACTCTCTCTTGCAGTTCCAAGCCCGGGGACTTGTAAACACTCACAACGGCATGGAACAAACGATTAGACCTAACAGAAGTCAACATATCCAATTGAAAATCGAGTGTTTGCGCCTTGTGTTATGACCCCTTTGTGACCATTAATTTGCTGTTATGGCATACGTGCAGTGTTAGGCGTGGGCCAGTTGCTGCCCGATTATTTAGCTCGGTTTTTGAACCGAAATTGCTGCGTTTCAAGGCGACACCTCCATTTAACACGGTGTGCTTTGTGGTTCTTATAATGGTTGTCAGTTTCAGGTTTGACGATGCATGAGCTAGACCTACCACAGCGTGTCTCATTTAAATTTATGAACTAATCTGAAAATTGGCTTGATAAAGTGTAAGCTTTCACGCTTAGGCAACTGTCGTCTTGGTTTTGTGTAGTTTACAACACTCGGTTTTGAGGTCGGTTAACTCGAACAGTTGATTTCATCTTACGCGATGCTGTTTTCGTTCCGTGTTTACTGCTTTTCCCCGAATGAACTGGCTTTTGAGGAACTACTGTCACGTGTTACCTATGTTTACGAACAGTTTCTGAAACTGATCAAGGTGCATTTGCGACTGAAAATAACCTCTACACCTGCAGGCAACCTCTTTCTGATCAGCTGTTTTTACAAATTTTGTGTCGAACTTACTCCAGTCATGTTCGTGTTCTATTTTGCAGGATCTCGTCTGTCTTGCCCTTGGTAGCAAGGATCGTTCAGTCTCAGTGTGGGTATGTTCATACCGTTGCCACCGTCTGTCTGCGATGTGACACAAACTGTTTTTACTTGTTTGCTACTCATTTATAAACTGGATATGTAAAGGTTGAACACAACCCCCTTGCATTCAGACAAGCCTTTCGAGGTTACCCAGTTGAAAGGCTTATCTGAATGTGGAGGCTACGTTGAAGTGTGGGTGGTGCTCAACTGTTGTCTCTCTAAACCTCCAAACCCAAACCATGAACCATTAGATATTCGTGACATCAGTATATCCTTATTTTTTATACAATTTTCCAATCTGTTTGAATTTCGCTTCTGGATGTCCTATACGGCTTCGAAACACTCTATTAGCCTTGGGTTCCACTAATCTCATCCACTTTAGTTTGAAGCATAAGAGTGGGGCACGCATACAAAGACAGTGTTTGTGAGCATTCTTTTGTTCGTAAATCTGTGAATCTTTCAAGGACGTTTTGTATAACCTTTTTTTAACGATTCAATTTATACTATAAATTCACTATGGATTGCTCATTATGGTTTAAAACAATCGATGCTTTTGTGCACAGTTCAGTTCCCCGTCAAATCTTTCGCTGCTCATCTAAGGTTTTAATGACATTTCTGTTTCAGACGACGGCAGATCGACGTGCCCTAGTTGTAATACACGATCTTTTTACAAACTCCGTGTGCGATTTGACTTGGTGAGTTTTTTTAGTTAACTGCGCACATACAAAGTGACCTGCCGAGCCACCTTTACCTACGTGCTCACTGTCTCCATCTGTAAAATATACTCCTCAATAATCTCAAATAACTTCTCGTAATCCTAGCTGCAAAATTGACGGACAAGTGTCAGCACATTGAACAATCTTTGGTGCATGCCACATGGCAATGCTACCGGCTAGCATGACACGAGCAGGCGACGTACGCGCCATGAGCTATAACATTCCTGTCGAGAAGACAGAACAAATTTCATGGCAGTCAGAAACAAACAAGTGCTTAGAATGGAACGTCTGTACAAGGAAACCATAGTGTTCTGTTACTATCTGTCTGTGTTGCCACCGTTAGCCGTGCAAACTTGTTTTCGTCAACAGCATCCGCATTACAGCGGTGGTTTGCATTGACGCTTAACTACCATACACTGTTGGAAAAATATGAAGCCATAGCTCAACATTAAATCATACAATTTATTGAAATTCATTTGACAAAACTACGTCCAGACCTACACATTGAACATCCATGTAACCGTGGGCAGCTTGTCATGTCTAACGCTTAATGCAAGCGCTGCAATACGATTCGAAGTGCATACATACGAAATCGCTGACCATTACGCTGACTAAAGTCGTCTGCTGGGTTGAGGATATCGTAGTCACTCAGATCGCTGTTCAAAAACGCTATTCGACACAGCTTACCTACATCCGCTTTTATCTTTTTCTGCCAAAGTTTTCGTTTCCCGTTAGTCGTAGTTTTCGTTCTTGTGGGTTCTTTGCTCTACGACTGCTCAAGCCACTGCACTGCCAGATTATACTTATGACCGCTTGCGAATAGATGGAGTACACTCATTTCGGTGATGTTTAATGTTAAGTTCGTGTGTAAAGTGTGTGATGTGGTCTGCGGCGTTGAGAGTTAGCAAGGTGAGGGCGTGGGTGAGACAAATGGTCAAGTCTGCTGACCAAACTTTATGCAGATAGGTGGCTAGGATTGGGCTCATGGCGCTGTGCCGTTACAAACGGACAAAAGGCAATGGGTTAAAAGGCTACCTGAAAGGTATGTGTATATAGTTTCTTTGTACTGGTCATTTTAAGTAAGCGGCTGACGCGGTTAAACGAATTATCGGCAACCCGCAGCGTATTTTATCTCTCTGTCTTGACAAATATTCCGCTGGTCGCGATAGTTGTGTGACGCTGTACACTCCACGCCTCACTCAGTATACAATGCGGCAGCTCGTTTCGCACCGCATGTAACCTGAGGACGCGCTGTCGTTCAGAGTGTGCCTCAGATCGACTGAGATTTTTCCATCTGAGAACAACCTGTGTGCAATCGCCAATTTTGTTTGTAGATAACCTGTCAAATTGTTTAGAAACTTGCCTGAGGAAGCTTCTCAGTCGTCACTGAACATGATTACGAGTGACTCACGTGTTGCGTAAGCCTGATGACATCCTTACTTGGACTTTCTTAACAGTGGTTTCTATATCCGCTGTTGTTTATTTCTTAAAAAAACAATGACACGACAGAACGTTATATTATGTCATCCTTACTACCCGAGTGGCATTCTGTTTCCGGGGTGTCGTTTCACTCTTACAGAGTTAGCGGTTGTTCAGTGTTATCGAAAACCAACTACCAATTCCAAGGTAGCGGGTTCGAGCCCCGCGGTTGTCTCTGTTTTGGCTGTCGTTGTCCGCCCCACATGCGAAGTTTTGTCATCTGACAGAGAACCTCTCACGATGTAAACCTAACAACTTTAACCACCTGGTTTTTCGCTCATCATCCAACATTGTGTTTTCAAGTTGGTAGTCTACTTTAGGCCAGCAAAATCCAATCCGTTTCAATGTATCAGGTTGCTTGTTATTTGCGGAATTAATCGCTCTCTCAGGTGAGATTATCTGTCTCACGTTCGACAACCACCTAATCGGCGTACTTTAATGTCACCGTTCAACTGTTTGTTGACTGTCGTTCGTGAATCCTGACAAGTAGTGCGTTTTTTTGGATAATATGGCTTGGGTAGTACTGACACTTGACCACAGTTTCAGATTCCCGTAAGCGGTGTTCAGTTTATATCAGTCAAGATTCCTGGTTGCTCATTAGTCCTCAAAGTACTGTTCGGTCGGATTAATGATTTTGCTGCGAAAAGTCCTACTTGTGGTAACAAGTTACTGTCTCCTCTCGCGGCGATCTAACAAGCTGAGCGTTTTCCTGCTCAGTTTTGCCTGTTACGAAACAGTTGGAGCAGTGGTCAATGCGGTTAGCTCGTGAAAGCGTCGCCAGATTTCAAATCCGGGCCGTTGCAGTGATGTACACTGCTGACGGGCCCTAACATGAGTAAGCCTGGAGTCTGGCATTCTCGTTCCACTTACTGCCGCTGAGACTCTGACGGCCACTTACATTCCTATATAATCTCTGATATATATATATAGATAGGCATATGTATAATGTCAACACTGTAATATCGATAAGAAGTTTCTCTTCGAGATGCTTTGCTGAATTGGTGTAACCGCCATGGAATTCGTAAGGCGTCTAGTCACGTTCATACAAATTCTCACCGTCCTGTTCGCACACAATGGTTTTTTCTGTCATGTCATTATCGTCCGATTCACTGTTGTTTGTTTGCCGGTTCGTTATTCTCTCTAGGAGTTCCAGTGGCACGGAACTCATGGCATGCTCCCTGGATGGCACAGTCTCCTACATGGGATTCACGGATGTCGAACTGGGTAGTCCTTGGTCTACCGCCGATTTGGCAAGTTCATTCTTCACCGCCGCTAACGTACCTGTTTTGAATTCGACGTACGGTATCAATCCTTTACAGCGAAGTAGAAACAGTCCCGTGTGTTGGATCTCTTTTAGTGCTATTGAGCGTTTGCGGATTGCATCTTAGCAGTGGGTCCTTCTGAATACTCATGTGTTTAAGGTAAAAGGCGGTGTGGCGGAGTCACGCAATTGCGGTTCATTTTTCGAACCTTAGACCAGCATGTACAATTCTGATGTGCTCCATTCAGAACAGAATTTGGATTGTGCGCTTGTTATTGGAGTGAAGAACTGGATTCGAATGAAGAAAGCCTGAGATACAGTTAGCAATATGTCCCTCTTTAACTTCAGCATGTATACGATTGATATGAGAACGTAATTCAACCTTTGGAACTGTTGTCGGGCTGGCGATCGTGAGCTGCTCACTCACAAGAGTGAACCTCAGTCTATGTGAACTCAAAATGTGCTTTAAGCAGCCCAAATGGTTAAGTGTCACTCAGAAGATGTATGAAATATTCACGTTGTGCCAGTTTGTAATCGGTACGGCCGATCAAGGATGAATGTTGTATATATATATATATATATATATATATATATATATATATCACGTACTCTGTATGCCAGCGAAGCGCTTACCATGCCGAGTCTTATTTTCTGAGAACACCAACAGTTGCGTCAAATCGTGTGGTGGTCAAGCAACAACGTGATCACGAAACATGGAGACTCTGGCTGTTCGATTGAGAAAAGTGGGTAGGTGTCGTCTGCCTGGTTGAGGTTCTCGTGATCACTCAGGCCACTGACTAGATATGCTATGCGAGATGGGATTGTGCCGCAGTCAACGGTGTGCTTGGAGTCATACCGTTTCTAGTTCTTTCGCCTTGTCCTGTTTTAATACTTTTCAAGCTTATTAGTAACGTTATCTTCTACGATATTCCACATCACTGTTGTGTTCAGCGGTGACCCGTAAGCAGAGAAGGTGCCGCTAAACTAGATATGCATCACAACCGGCTTTACTCTACCAGACTAGAAAGAATGGTGGGTGCACTGGGAAGTGCCCATCAGATTAGCATTCTCATCGAAACGGTCTTGAGCCGTACCAGAATGTACTGTAAATCGAGCCACCGTTCATCTCAACAGTTATATGGGGTATCCTAGTTGATAACTTTACTATTAAGGTTGGAAATTAGTAAATCAAGACAAAGCGAAAGAATTAGAAATGATATGAGTGCAAGTACACCACTGACCGAGACACAGAGCCATTTCGCCTAGCGTTCCTAGCTAGCAGCTAGAATGGTCTTGAGGACCTCAACTAGGCAGACGACACATACCCACTTTTCTCAATGAAACTGTCAGGGTCATATTTTGTCATCACGCTGTTAGTCTTAACACATACTGCCCGGTATGGTAAACGCATGCGGAGTACGTGACCCAACCATCCTAGGCTGCGAAACGTGGTTAATTGACCAATTGATAACGCATCCCAAACGTTCCGGACTATACACGCGGGCGAACGGCCGTATTGCTCATGCTGCCAGTCCACTTGATGCGGGGTAATTGGCGTAGACAACGGCGGTCCAGTGGAGCAAGTTTGTTGACCTCTTCGTCGGGAACAGGCTACATTTCCGAGCCATCCGGCTAGACGGATTGCACGCAAGCACCATATCGTCTTCCTTCGAGCGACGGCTGGACGCCTTTTGGACACCACATATGGTGCGTGTTGACAAAAGCAGTTGGTGCCTTTGCTATCCTCGCTGATTTCTCATCCGTACTGTTACAAGCTGGTGAGATAGTGTATGTTAGGTTCTGTCACCTGACTGGGAATGGGCAGTCTGTTTGCGACTGACTTTTGGTAGACATTCTCTACACTCTCCTCGCTGGAATGTTGAGTACTTGTGTTGCATTTACGAGTGCATGACCTCTGTGCAAATGACAACACACAACAGACACCCACGGCAGCATAATCGGAGTCCAGGTGGTTGCTCCAAAATACACGATGTTCTTTAACGGATTGGCGCCACCTGTAACTAACTGTTGTATGATGGAGTTGTGACCATGGCTGAGAAGCATAGGATGGTTTCTGTGTAACACACTGCTTCTTTCTGTTTTGAAATGCGGTGCTTGAAATATAAGGGCTGTAGGTTGCGCACATCTGCAGCAGTTTTTTACGATTGTCAGTGTGTCGTGTCCGGATACCAGACACCTCCGAACCACTTCTGTTCAGGATCGGGACGACCAAGGTGAGCATTGGAATCGCCGACTATTGTGTTTGTCATCGTGTTGAGTCTGTTTGAGAGGGTCGACGTGCATCTTTGGTAGCATACGAGCATTCATCCGTTGGCACGTACGTCTGTTTACTGAAGTTACAGCGTTCTTCGGATTTGTTTTGTCAGACTTTGCCCGATGCATTGAGTATGACTGAACATAAGCGGCTGCCCACTTAAATCCAGTGGGGTGAGCATTGCTCTGTCCTTAAACTAAGTGGTCTTCGCACACTAACTTGTCCGTGGGATTCGTCGTCGTATTCACCGTTGACGATGTTAGAGATGCGCTTGGGTTGACAGCTATCTAGGAGTGAGTTGTAGTAAACAGCATCGCTAAAATCGTAAACTCGCGTCTGCGACACTCAGCACACATCAGGCTCCAGGTTTGGGGAGCATTTACCAGAGCGGCTTACTGACCTACTTGGGGGTGCCAATGTTTACCGCTTGCCTTGGCTCCAAAACACATTTATCACCCGAGAATACAAGAAAGGCAGAACAGAAGGAGAAAATTACAACAGATGAACATCGTCACTGTCGCGAGGACAATAACTTCTGTTGTTTCCTAGTCTTTTATGCCGAGATTTGCGAGACAATAGTGTACGGGGACTTCTTAGCGGACCCTACCCGGAGCCAGTAGCTTAAGACCTCGACTCACCCGTCAGTGCGGAACTTGCCTAGCTCTTGAGCGCAGTGAATAAGACATTAATGTCTGATTCTGAGCGCTTCCACGCGCACTGGATATATTCCAAGGCATGTCAGGCTTTTGAATGATATCGGACGGTTTTCGACCGCGTTGATCACGGTCAGCCGTTGGGCGTTTGAACTGTTCTTTGTTTGAGGATATCCTTTCTAACTCCTTTCTTCCCGACTCGTGAAACTCTAGTGCCGCAACTATAAAAATAGTCTTGTTGTATGCCCATAGGATCGTTCCCCACTCCTGTATTATAAACAATCGTGTAGACAAGTAATCCTGTGAGTGTACCTACTTTTCATCTGCCTGCTCTCCTTTAGTCTCTCTGACAAGGTTGCACCTGGTGGGACCGAAGTCCTGCATAGCCCTACGGACCAGTTCAGTGCACAAGCTTGACCACCAGACAGGGTACTTGAATGGAACGCACAGACCAGTCTAGATGTCATCAAACCTGATTTTTATCAACTTTGTGCACAATGCACGGTACACGGACATTTGCAGTAGTGACCGAAAGCTTGAACACTCCAGTAGGCGGGCATAGTGCTGACGAACCTGACTTAAGCGGTCAGCACCTGAATGGTACCCGTTGAACCGGAATCAGCGAACGTTTGTCGCGACGTTGTACGGATAACGGTCTGGTTCTGTCGCCAAGTTTCGGTCTTCTAAACGTCAATGCATCACCTGGTTACCTCTGTAGCCAAATCAATCGTAGAAACAGGGTGAACACAACCGTCAGCTGTCTATGGAGTGGTTTTTCCAGAACTGTATATCAATCCAGAGCACCTATGTTGACTTCGATCATGCGCTGGTATGTGCCAATTTCGTTTTGTTTCGATGGAAGACTATTTCGTCCGCAAACATCATCATAGAAAACAATACATTAGTGGTTCACACTAATGCTTGACTGCCACACAACCATGAAGGGAGGGAGAAGGAAAAAAGAAGGAGATGGGAAGGGACATAACTACTGAAAATGACTACGTCTATATTCGAACATTCAACATCTAGGTGCCTACACCCTGCAAACAAACAACCGAGCTGCAAGTGAGAGTAAGGCGTCATCAACGAGATNTATATATATATATATATATATATATATATATATATATATCACGTACTCTGTATGCCAGCGAAGCGCTTACCATGCCGAGTCTTATTTTCTGAGAACACCAACAGTTGCGTCAAATCGTGTGGTGGTCAAGCAACAACGTGATCACGAAACATGGAGACTCTGGCTGTTCGATTGAGAAAAGTGGGTAGGTGTCGTCTGCCTGGTTGAGGTTCTCGTGATCACTCAGGCCACTGACTAGATATGCTATGCGAGATGGGATTGTGCCGCAGTCAACGGTGTGCTTGGAGTCATACCGTTTCTAGTTCTTTCGCCTTGTCCTGTTTTAATACTTTTCAAGCTTATTAGTAACGTTATCTTCTACGATATTCCACATCACTGTTGTGTTCAGCGGTGACCCGTAAGCAGAGAAGGTGCCGCTAAACTAGATATGCATCACAACCGGCTTTACTCTACCAGACTAGAAAGAATGGTGGGTGCACTGGGAAGTGCCCATCAGATTAGCATTCTCATCGAAACGGTCTTGAGCCGTACCAGAATGTACTGTAAATCGAGCCACCGTTCATCTCAACAGTTATATGGGGTATCCTAGTTGATAACTTTACTATTAAGGTTGGAAATTAGTAAATCAAGACAAAGCGAAAGAATTAGAAATGATATGAGTGCAAGTACACCACTGACCGAGACACAGAGCCATTTCGCCTAGCGTTCCTAGCTAGCAGCTAGAATGGTCTTGAGGACCTCAACTAGGCAGACGACACATACCCACTTTTCTCAATGAAACTGTCAGGGTCATATTTTGTCATCACGCTGTTAGTCTTAAAACATACTGCCCGGTATGGTAAACGCATGCGGAGTACGTGACCCAACCATCCTAGGCTGCGAAACGTGGTTAATTGACCAATTGATAACGCATCCCAAACGTTCCGGACTATACACGCGGGCGAACGGCCGTATTGCTCATGCTGCCAGTCCACTTGATGCGGGGTAATTGGCGTAGACAACGGCGGTCCAGTGGAGCAAGTTTGTTGACCTCTTCGTCGGGAACAGGCTACATTTCCGAGCCATCCGGCTAGACGGATTGCACGCAAGCACCATATCGTCTTCCTTCGAGCGACGGCTGGACGCCTTTTGGACACCACATATGGTGCGTGTTGACAAAAGCAGTTGGTGCCTTTGCTATCCTCGCTGATTTCTCATCCGTACTGTTACAAGCTGGTGAGATAGTGTTACCCAATTGTGCGAAAGTGTGCGCAGTCTCAGGTGGCTTGGTTGCGATGAGGAAGGTGTGGTGGTTATGCTCCAGCTTTAAAGCAGTACTTTGAACTTTGTAAATGCGGAGCGCATTTCCCATCACCCTTGAAAAAATGAGAGAGGAAATCCGCTCGAAGCAACTTGGTATGCATTATAAACTTAAGCCGCGGTGGCGTTTCTGGTTTCGACTGAGAGCCGTGTGGAACGCAATAACTGACCATTCAAACCCCATGGTCTACGTGATGTGAGTATAGCCAGATAAACTGTCCCTAAAAATGTTCGGCCCACCTCTCAAGTCAACGCGACTGCCTAGTGGTAAGTGAACCATCTCTTCCAAATATAGTCTCACTTACACCGACTCGATGTCCAGTAGAACCACGCATCACGGAATAAGGCTTTCCGCTATTCCCCGGTAATCTGGCTGGCTGCATCTTTGCCGACTGTTCGACCAAGTGGTGCTCACGATATATGTGCAGGCCGTTGGTCAGCTTGCGTTTAATTTCTCCGCGGTCGTTGTCATATGCAGAGCTAAGTGGTATCGATCGAAACTTGTTGTTAAGGTTTATTGATGTGACAGTACTCTAATTTTGTCGTGGCTTCACAGCTTCTTCGGAGCGTACCTCTTCGCGGCGAGTTTTCATAGGTGCTGTGATTTGTTCCCAGTGTATGTTAGGTTCTGTCACCTGACTGGGAATGGGCAGTCTGTTTGCGACTGATTTTTGGTAGACATTCTCCACACTCTCCTCGCTGGAATGTTGGGTAGTTGTGTTGCAAATGACAACACACAACAGACACCCACGGCAGCATTGTCGGAGTCCAGGTGGTTGCTCCAAAATACACGATGTTCTTTAACGGATTGGCGCCACCTGTAACTAACTGTTGTATGATGGAGTTGTGACCATGGCTGAGAAGCATAGGATGGTTTCTGTGTAACACACTGCTTCTTTCTGTTTTGAAATGCGGTGCTTGAAATATAAGGGCTGTAGGTTGCGCACATCTGCAGCAGTTTTTTACGATTGTCAGTGTGTCGTGTCCGGATACCAGACACCTCCGAACCACTTCTGTTCAGGATCGGGACGACCAAGGTGAGCATTGGAATCGCCGACTATTGTGTTTGTCATCGTGTTGAGTCTGTTTGAGAGGGTCGACGTGCATCTTTGGTGGCATACGAGCATTCATCCGTTGGCACGTACGTCTGTTTACTAAAGTTACGGCGTTTTTTGGATTTGTTTTGTCAGACTTTGACCGATGCATTGAATGTGACTGCGCATAGGTGATTGCTCACTGGACGGGTTTTGTGTTCAAGTGTAAAATTTCTGCACATGCTGCAAGGCTTCGCTGTTTAACTGGTAGAGCTTTTGTCGTCTTTGGGCCTGCTGTTTCTGTCGATGGTTCGACTGCAACTGATGTCCAGATTTTCCGCGGTTGGATCTCTTCNTATCCACCCTGCTGTATGCAGCAGATAGGGCGACCGGTATGTACTATCAGACGGCCGATGCAGTATGGAATTGTTGATTTTGAGAGGATTCGTGGTTGTGTGTGGGCTGAAATACTGCCAGGACGCCCGGACCTAGACAGGAGAACGATTAGAGTTCTTAATTAGAGCCTTTGGCTCAAAAGCCTGTGTCGCAAGGTAGCGGGTGGGTGGTGGTGTACCAGAAGTGGTACGTTATTCGGGAAAAGATACCAACCATCTTCCAACCCCCAACCTGGAGGACCAGGAGACTGTTGTTTGTCAGACCTCTACCTGTTGATCTGCCTGGTGTGAGTAACTGTCCAATTTAGCCCAAAAGTCATCGAGATGCGCAAGCCGTTACACCATGTCAAGGTCCACTCTCACCGTGACGGGTAAGCAAACAAAACTCAACTTATGTCAACTAACTATGGCACAAGTGCACTAAACCGTCTCGAGTGTGCTTGTCTACAGTCTAAGACCTCACTCACAAGACAACACTGAAACACATTGAGCGCGTATACTACATGTTAAGTACAAATGGCNCACACTGAAACACATTGAGCGCGTATACTACATGTTAAGTACAAATGGCGCACTGTCTTGTGTGGTGCCACTATTCGACTTTCAATCGCTGGGTCTCCATTTGACTACTGGAACTTTTGGACCTCTGCTCGAATTTTCCATCCAGTAGCGTGTACAATTCAGTTCGAAATGTTATCCGTATGGATGCCACTGTGAGATGGCCGGAGGCCTGACGATCACAGCGCGTTGTTGAGGTGGAACAAACCGCTGTCACTGGGACCTCCCGATAGCTTTTCTGTCTCATCCGAGCAACCGGTAACTGGAAGGCAGGTGGGAACGAGGCAATCTGAGGAGTTAATGTTGAGTTTATCCAACGACACTTAGGTCGGTGGACTGAGAGTTTCCAACAGCTGTCACACTGACCATCCATGCCGTTGGCTGAGTCTTCCGACACTCCCTGTGCTGCTGACGTTGCTCCGCCCTACGAGACGGAAGTCTGGTCTGAGCCCAGGTTGCTGGAGTGTTGCAAGCCATCCGACCCAGACGAACTCCCTCCTGCTCTTTTTGTAGATAAGAGTTCAGTCTTATCCAAAAGGGTGGTGGATCTGTTTCGGTGACTCTGGGCCAATGAAGTCACCCCAAATGACTGCTTACACCATTCTTATTTTCAAAAAGGGCTTATTCACTTCATGCGTAAATCTTCGGTGAATTAGCTTGATTGCTACTGTCTTCTCCTTAAGCTGAATGCAACTCGTGAACAGCATACCGCGGGAGCAAGCGGGCTTTCGCCCTATCCGCGTCTACGTTGATCACAGCTTCACACTGCACCAGCTGCATGACCTTCGCTATTCATATAGGTGGCCGATAATCTCGAACCTCAACAGTGATGCTGGTAGATTCCAGCATGAACTGTTGAAGAAACCGTGCCTAGACAATTAGTTCACCGGACCATTTGGTGGACTCCATATTAGACATTGGGTTGGACATTAACTCAGCCCGGATATGAAATTTTTTTATCCTCTGGAAGGTTTCGTAGCTCAGCTGATAGAACACCTTCCGCGTTTGGGCATGCTGTTTCTGTCGGTGGTTCGAATCCAGCCAGGGCCCAAATTTTTGCAGTTGGGTCTCATTTACTTTATAAAATTTGCCATACTGCCTATAGGTAACTGCTGTTAGAGGTGCCTTTGATTCGATTAACAGAGCTGCACTCTGGGAAGGGGTGGACATCTCAAGTAGAATTCGGTCTCACACCTCTAATTTGATTGAGCCTAATGGCAACGTATCACCGATTTTCAGCATCTCAATTGAGGTGCGACAAGGTTCTCTGGCCTCCATTTTCCCATTCGGCCGACAAGATCTTAGAGTACGTACTCCCAAACTGCAGATATGATGGTGTTGAAGTACTTCTCTCCACTCGACTTCGAGATAGGATATGCATACGAAGGAGCTCCTCTCCGAGTGTTCACAGAGAGCCCAAAGCTTCTTAAACAGACTAGCGGCCTCAGTTCGCTAATTTGGTATGGCCTTTCCACCTTCTAAATGCAAGGTGTTATTACGAAAGTAGCAGGATCTTGCACCCGTTGTCACTGTTGCTGGTGAGCCACTTGATGTTGCTGAGAAGTTCGTGTACCTAGGGAGGTGTATCAACATTTGTGGATTGTCTGATATGATCATGAATTGTATAACTAGGGCTAGGTTTGTGTTCACCAATTTGTCATCTGAGGCGCCGGCATGATCTCTTTCAGTGGAAGGCTGAGTTTATAATGCTACCGTAAAAGTGGTCTTATTGTACCGCTTTGAAAATAGTTTCATTCACGTCGAAGATGTTCGCTGGGATCATCGATCTCTTTTTGAGGCATTGGTGGCGTGTGGTGTGAACATCGTGTCAGTGCTAACAGGGGGCCACCGACATGCCCTTGGGACGGACACATTCCTTCGAACCCCGAGTGTGATAAGCTCGTCTCATGAGCTTCGTTGGCTTGGCCACATCTTACGAGTGCTAACCCACCTTCTGCCACACTGTGCCTTATCTCCAAATGAGAAGTTAGGGTGGAAGTGATAGCCTGGTAGCCAGTATTTGTCTTGGTTACGGGGTATGGTGCCATTGCCACGCGTTCCTGGCTCCCTGACTGGAATTCAAATGGCAATGTATACTTGATCGTGAGGAAGCTTTCGGATATGGCGAAAATGGAAGCCGGTGGCCCTGATATTGTGTATCTGTTTGTCCACCAGTATGATATTTTCTCTTTCTCCTTCTGTATCCCTTTCCTTCTGTACTTTACGCAGTACCCTCTCTTCCTCTCGTATATTGTGACACGTGATTTTATTCTTTTTACGTATACTACACTCATCGTCCGAACATTGCTGTTGATTTATTAAGCAGGCGCTGTGGGTCGCATTGAGTGGATGGAGTACATTCAAAGCACCTTGTACTGGCAGGCCACTTAGAATTTTGTGCGATGGAAATCAAATTATATCCGTAGTCCACCACTGCTCTGTGGTTCGAGGTGTAACAGAGAGAAAGGATTGACATTTGTAGCACCAGCGGCATGAGACAGCCCAGGGCTGTCTGTTGAATAATCAGGTCAGCAGTTTTCGGAAGATCATGCTCGAGATTCCGGGGGCTGAAATTGTGGTGATCAGCACCTTGGCCCTCTAAATAGCGAGTATAACCAGATTATAACAGAACTGTAATCTATGGCCTTACGGTCAGTTTCCCTGGAGTCCTATAGAAGCCCCATGGACCCTTATAAAAGTGACCTTCGTAGATGAGTAGCCGTTTTTGAGGGCACTCTCGTTGGAGGCTGTTTGTACGATGCTTATTTTTTCTGTGACTCGCCTGTGATCCGCCTGCCTGGTGTTTGAGTACGCCTCCTGTTGGATGGCGGAAATGAGCCGCAAGCTACATGCCAGTAGGCTGTTTTCCAGTTTTTGCTGTGTACTCCTTTTCGCTTATATATTTTATGCTAATCTTTTAATTTATTTCATTTGAGCCACTCGCATATTGTGAGCTGAGTCCAATTTTTTTACTAATGGAAAATTAACAATTTTTATCTGCTTGTAGGTCTTTGGGGTCTTAATTAAATTTTGCTGCCGAACTTATCGTTTCCAACTAGAATACTTTGTGTTACGTAGGACTGTTATGGCTGCGAGGATACTTGGTCTGGGGAAGCCAAATATTATCAGACGTTCACTACAAGGCATATGAGAATACGGAACAATCAACGTAAGCACTGCTTTGCACGGACGGTGTGTATCAATGTCGTTGGCAGTAATGTGGCGGCACTGCCCTTGTTGGCACGTCTGGCATAGACAATGTACAGGTTTCCTGTAGTCACTTCCAACTCTCGGTCTTCCTGGTGTTCCCCCTGGCCCTTTGTTTCCTCGCATTAGAGTTGTATTACACTACTCACATGCGAAGTTATCAGCCATGCAATATTTTCTACTGACTTGTCCGTCTGTTAGCAGAACAGAGGTGTATCTTACACACTGATATCAGCCCCGCAAAGTTCAATACTGTAACTCATTGGTTTTGAAAGGTGTGATACATTTGCATCTTCGGTTTACGAGTAGGCTTACTCCGTTCTCACTTCTCTACCTCATCATCTGTTCTGTTTAGGTTCAACTGCACCATAAATCCTACGGACAGAGTCTGTTTGATAAACTGATCTCCACCGAAGCTGTTGGGTCGTCCCAGGATTTGCCGATATCAGTATCTGTTTCATCAATGGACCCAAAACTTCACGGTGGTGTGAACCAAACAAATCTTATTTTGGAAACACCTGAGGCATTAGCTTTGCAACAATCTCGAGCCAACGTCTGTCAGCGTTTGAATGAACCCCTCACTGACGCAACGAGTGCACAGTGCCAACGACCAGCTCCACTAGGCGTGAGTTGTTCTGAAGCTGTTGACTTGTCTTCTACTCTTGATGTTTGATTGATTCAATTAAAAGATGGACTCTGGTGTAACATTTTCCTCCCTACCTCAGTGGCTCACTGAACCACTCTGTTGGTGTAATCCTCAGAGGTGGCACCCTGGGGATTAACCTGATTTGTCTGCTTCACTGGGGTAGTCATTTTTGAAATGATCAACTGTAAGCCAGAAGCCTTTTGGTCAGTGGATAGTTTACGGACGAAAAACATTAGAATTCTTCTTTGCTGTATTCCGTATTCTTCCTGATCATGTTCATGGCTTATTTTTTCTTTTAATGATGTCGTCTACGTGACGCCCGTTGGATGGACGACTTGGTTGTCTAGACAAATCGCACTGTTTAATCACAGTTGTGCTCTTTAGGTAGTAGGCAAGATATCTCAGCCGGGCCCACTGGCGAGCTGGAACAAATATTATCGGAGAGTAATCGATTCATTACGTTACACGAAAACGCGCACACATGTCGATTGCGGGGTATGCGCACATCGAGTACTGTCAGTGGACTCCGATATGACCGGTAGATGCATATCGATACAATATCTCTTGTTATACAGCTTGCCTCTATGCACAACATGTTTGTTGTAATTTTACTACGGTCGAGCATAGATCGAAATCACAGAGGTTACTTGCAGAGGTTACTTGCCCACTGTAAAGTACACACGTTGGCAAGATGAGATGTCAATTCGCAAGAAACGATGTTTATAAGGTTTTGGAAAAAAAACCTGAGGGCTAATCATGGTTCGGTGAACATGTTCTCTTCAGGTGCGAACGTTACACTTCTGAAGCCAATCGACCCTGGTTGTTGATTGGCGAAAGATTGCAAGTTTCGTTTTCCCTGGTCCTTTATTTTGAAGCATAGAATAAGCTGGCGCGTTACTCCATAAATTGAGTCGCCCTGCTGCGAATGAACTTTGTTAGATGTCTTCCAGTGCTTTTGTCTTCATCACAAAATGTACACAATACAGTTAACAAGAAAGACATTGTTACTGCGGTAACTTTCAGTGTAATCATTGAAGCATGTTCGATAGACTACTATGTACTTACCTTCTGATGCCACCCAAATCAGAAGTCAGCAGTCTATTTTGTTAATTTTGCTTTATCTGTAAAACATTAACACTGCCCAGATCACTTGAGAAGGACCAACAGTATAGCACAGCGTGTCCTCTGCACAGCACTTCATTCGTGTCTCGTTTGCTATTTCACGGCGAAATTACCGCATTCTGAAGTGTTGTCGCGGCCTCAAAATCCGGATTCCAAATCAAGGGACTGGCTCTAGAAAACAGAACTCCTAACCTACTCGGGTTAGAGAACGACTCCAACCCATCGTTGCGACCGCAGCCATTCCAACCGAAAAGGGAATGGGTGAGTATTTCAGGCCAACTCGCTCAAATTCATCGTTTCAGCGATGCACTATCAATAACTCTTGGCTGTTGACAAACGTTCCTGTGAACGTTTCGGCCTTTGAAAAGTATCGATGGGCGGGGAACCAGTATGCATTGATGTGCTCGAATGAACAAAGTAAACATACAATATTTCCCTGACGGTCTCTGTCACCACAATAATTTTTCCATCGTACGATGGATAGCATTAGACTGAAAGACTGATCGAAAACTGACAATTTCCCACGGAAAATCTGAAACACGTGATATATGCTTTTAGGTTTACCGCGCCATTCGTGGACTCTAGCATGTCGTCTTATAACCATGTTGCCAAAATGATAATCGTTGCTTGTCATGTCTCAGCTTTGTGACCTTGTTATTTGAGCCGTCTCGATCCACAGCCTGTCAACCTGCCTCATTAGACTGTGTTGTTCATATATGGGTTCCGTGGTGGAGGCAACTTGCTGCGTCATCGGCGTCGGCGTGGACAGTCCGGTCAGAAATGTTATCCAGATTGAGGTCGTTCTCTAAAAACCTGCTTCATCCTGAAAACTGATTTATCCAAAGATGTGAAAACCGTTTTTATTAAGTCGGTACAAAACATTCAGATCGTACAACTTTTAGTCGGGTGATTGCAACACGTCAAGACTTATGTGTACTGAACATGATAGGCCGAGTAAGGGCGTAACACACTTCTTACAAACATCATGTTTGTTCGCAAACTGGCTTCTCGGGCCCTATACAGATTATAAGGTTAGGTGCTTTTGATAGCTGTTCAGAATGAATACTTTCAGTTCACCGAAAACACTTTGCACCTGTGGGTTCTAGGGTTACTAGTTCGTTCCGTTAGTGTGCCTGTCTACCTGGTTCTGGTTACAGTGGATCACACTTTTCGCAGTTTATTTTGACGGACCATTATATCGCCTAGCATAGTCTGGACTGCTGGGATCACTTCACGCGCTGCTCAAACTTAAATAAGAGAACGACGTTCCAGCAATCCTAAAGTCAGTACAGCATTGGGGAAGTCAGTTTGCGAACAAACACGATGCTTGTAAGAAGCGTGCTACGCCCTCTACTCGACTCAATTCGACCGGAACACGCATATGTCGACATGTCATCTTGGGTCATAATTACCTAACCGAAACCTGTACGATGCGAATGTTTTGAGCCAACCTATAAAGAGCTGTTCACACCGATCTTGATAACGCAACAAGTTGCCTCAATCGCGGCACGGATAAAGTAAACAAACAGTGGAAAGACACGGCTAAATCATAGTACCGCAAAAGTGTAACATAATAAGCGACGCCCGCTAGTTTTACGACAATTGTGACGATCACATCATCATCAACACAGACAGCAATAATTAAGTGTGAACCATTGATGTCTAATTGCCACACAACCATGAAGAACAAAGAAAGCAAACCCTATTGAGGAAGAGAGAAGAAAACAGAAGGGGGATGTGGGGAGACCTAACTACGAAAAATGGCAACGTCCATATTCAAACATTCAACATCAAGGCGTTTACACATTGTAAACAAACAACCAAGCTGTAAATGAGAGTAAGGCGTCATCAACAACACAGCTTCCTTATGGCTTTCACTGTCCCGCGTCATTACCTACACTCACTTAACAGAAAACTCAGTCAAACAACGATAACATTCATGTCACTGAGATCGGTTAACCGTCATCTCACCTAACGTCTCCAGCCACCAACTCTGTGAGTCGCGAGGCCTTCATCCAGGGAGACGAACTCGATCAACCCCTTTATGAACGACTTCATTTGTGTACGCCAGGTCATCTGTCCACTTTGCACCTTGCCACAGCGTCGTCAAAGTGCCCGATGTAGCAGAAGACTAGCCGGCATCTTTAATATATGACCTAACCATCTAATTCTGGGCAACTGAGCAGCCGAGTTTCACTGTCATAGGGTAATGCAGCCCTCATTGTTGTCTGATACACGTGACCTTTAAGCATTAAGGGATACCCCTCTGTCGCCATAGGTATCCCAGGTTAGCGAACATCACCCTAGCCTTAGAGATACGCACTTCTATTTCATTCTCCACGCCTCCGCCGCTGCCGATACAGCTTCCCAGATGTACAAACCGGCTAAAAACCTCCATGGCTTCATCATCTAACATTAAATCTACGTAATCACAGCAGTCTTACAGAACCACTTTGCATTTTGAGGCTGCAAAGCGCATTCCGAAGTATTTAGCAGAACGTGAAATGGCGTTTGACGTTGTTTATTTTGCTCGGAAGTTGTCAAACAGCAACAGCAATCAGGATCATTCAGTCTTTCACCAGGTAGGAGGTCCACGTCGGTATCTTCTGAGTGCCGGGGATAATCCTCCATCATTTCGTCTATGGCGAAATTGAACAAAAATGGTGAGAGTGGACAGCCTTGACGTATACAACGATCGAGCTCCGCATTGGAGAAATATGTCATTTATTCCAAAGCGCACAATCTGCTGGAACCAACAGCTTGTTCAAACATCGCACCGAATTGCGAATGTTGATTCATCTTATTTCAGAGAACACGAGTATTTCGTGTTTCCGGTTTCGCAATAACACATCGAACCAGTTTACCTGGCTAACAGCATTACCTCTTCCTGTGAAATATTTTGCATTAGATTTTTAATTTTGTTGCCTGTTTCCCCACCGCACGTACTAATCATTTAGGCACATCTTCAGTCATCCTTTATTGTCAACAGTAATATATTCTGCCGATGTGGATGTCATCACAACTGCAGGTAAATTGACAGATTACATGAGAGACCGAACATTTTAGTACGTCATGATGGTGAACTAACTGAAGAACACTGCTTGTTGTAAGTAGTAACAGCGATCCGGTTGTTGAATATCTGCAATGCTGTGATTCTCGATATACGTCAGTTGTGATATTGAAAAGTAAGCTCAAAGTAACGTTTCTTAGGTACCATGTTTAGAACAGTCCTGACTGATCGTTTCTTACGGTGAAAGTCGAACAACTTGTTGGTGTATCTGTTTGCGAACAATGGTTTTTCTAACATTTCCTCCTCTCTTTGTCAGCGGTCGTCAGTACAGATCTAGTCTGTTCTGTGAAGCATCTGGCGCATTAATACTCGTTCGTACAGAATTAACACAGTGGACAAAAGTTCTCTACAGCGATCCCTGGAATTGGTCTGTTGTGTATTAAGATGTCTAGAACTAGCAGACTGTCGTTTGTTTGTTCCTGGTAAGAAACAGAGAAGTTAAGGTGAACGGAATTCAGTAGAGTCGTAAGCGAATCAAAATGAATATATATAAGTCATCTACATACCTCTTCTAAATGCAACAGCTATAGCGTCAGACATTTGCAGTTCAGTCAATGTGAAAAATATTTTACTGTGTTATGAAAGGGTGTGTTTATAGCTGGTCTCACAGATATTTCACGTCCAGTTTTAACCAGCTGCTTTGAAACATGACCACCCGTGAAAACAAACTTCGGTCATTTCCACTTTTATTACTGTCCTCATTGTTTGGACTACAATAGCGTTTCTAATGTGTGAGGTCTGAATAGTTTCTCTCTGTCATACTGGACCTTGCATGGTAAATACAGTGTCTTAATTGTCTGTTTGTGAAGCTTCAATAATCTGCAAACATCACAACGGTTGCTGGTTTACGTTGATACCGAAGAACACTGCGGCTGGGGTAGAGGTGTTAGTAAGTCCCTAGGGCGCAAAACACAGGATGCGTGAGTACGCTCATTTAAAAGCGCGGTTGATAGTCAGCGGGAGTCATGCACATGCTGCATTTGCTCCTCCCCGGCCAAGCGATGCTATTGGGTGTTGTCCTTTCTCGTTCAACGATGTGAGCAATCACTGGTACCTTCGAATAATGTGACCCGGAAATTCTATACAAAACGTCATTTTTGTGAGTAGATGGCTTATCTGTTTATACAACTTATGGTGATAGTTCATTTGGTAAACTTCGTCATGTCCTCTGTCGTATTGTTTTTCAGTCGGTAGTGTAAAATGTCCTCTCCAGAAGCAATGGTGACCACATGGTAACGCTCTATTCTGTATGCACAACCGGCATTATTTCGTCATTGTGTCTTTTTATTTCACGTTCAACGTCTGCTTTGCTCTTCCCCCCTGACTGTCATCTTCTCGGAACTTGGTAGTTCCGTTTGTGTACGCTTACGTTACAGCTGCAGGCCTGTTTTAAAAAACGGATTCGACGCTCCTATCTCGGTTTTCTTTCTGTCCTGACCTACTTGTCCTCAACACTTGTCTTCACGGTATTACTTTTGTGCCATGGCTGTGTTTAGAACTCTGGTCACGCTTTCAGGAGGCAACCGTATTGATCACTGTACCATTGACTTCACGTTATTCACGACTGATTTATCGTATGCGATTGTGGCTGAACTTTTGCCAATGCCAGTTCAGTTATCTCTTATGTGAGTTCACTGGGACGGTGATCAACGTGGCTGTTTACTTAGTACGTAGTCGAAGTTCTAATCCGGACCGTTGCAAGGATCTGCACTACGGACAGGCTGAAACAATAGCAAGACTTGATTCCATTTTTTTCTTTTCCAAAGCGGCTGACTGAAAATAAATGCGATAGTTGCGATCACTTGTGAGTGATAGTAAATTATTGGTACTCATAATCCCCTATTTTGACCAATTATCACATTTTATCGAAGCATCTAGACGCTTACAGTAAAACTGTCAGACGGAAGTTATTCCGATGCTACTCGTTTCTCCATTTGGTCTTATCCCATAACACTTCAAAATCATCTGTCGACGGCTTGTTTAATCCTCGCTAGTAGTGACAACCGACATGCAGACTGTCAACCATGTCGTTTATGGCTCAGTTTTTTGCAGGTCAAATCTAAATCATTTGCCGGAATGTCTTCTTGTTCCAGTTATTGACCATTTTTTTATCACTGGCCTATCATCATCCAGCTAAAGATAGTTTAAAAAAAATCAAATTCTCACTGATTTGATTTCTAACGTCGGACATATTTGGCGTTGAATTTTTATTTCTGGATGAGTAAAGCAACAACTTGACTTGGTTTGCGAACCAGATGTGCATGCTTGATGGAGAGTAGATAGATATTTTCTGGATTACTTGGTCGAGTTTTGTGTACCCTCTGCTTTCGCCATATTTTTCTGTCCATCGCTACCCAATTCCCGCTCGGTTTTTCTCCTACATTCAGTTGTCTCCTTTGGTTTTGTGCATAGCTATTGATTCTTATTTTGTGATCACCTGTTGTTTCATCTCCATCTTTGTCTGTATGTGTGCGCGTGCAGCCTTCCAAACAAATTGAGACTCGTGGAAAAGATGGACGTAGAAGAATTATTCCGAAATTTCTTGGGCACCTGGACAGGTACGTCTGAACGCCGTTCGTTTTGTTAAAATTATTCGCCATCTTGTCCGCACTTACAATAAGGACTGTGCCCACACTGAAATCGGTTCAATGATCGTTAGCCAAGCTGAAACTGTGGTGAGCCAGAATAAAGCCAGTAAGCGTCTAACGTAGCTCCGGCCAACGTTTTTGCTAACTACCGTTGGTCACTGCTCGTCGGTTCGGTTACGCTATTTTGTGTAAATATTATGCTCCTTGTTTTTAAAACACACAAAACTCTTCGGTCGTGGTGTTTTTGTTCTGGAAATGCGAGTTGTGTTCGCAATGACTCTGATAACTGTCTCTATCGTCCCATTCTTACTGCTGGTGATTGTCTCTGGAATCTGTTTCCGTCCAGTACTTATTCGAAACTCTAAAATTGTTAATATTCAGATGACTACGAATTTTACGATACAATCAGTCCTGTTCGTGGTACACAGAATCCATATTTGACGGAAGCAACCTAGTTTTGAAAATGCACAGATTGCTGTCTACGCTTCGTGTTTCTGTCGGACACAACCATTCACTTCGCTTGCGATTGCTGGGTTTCTACCACTTCACCGTTTTCGTTACGATTGTGCATTCGCTCTCTGTTGTTTAAGTGGCGCAACGGAACCGAATAGGTTGTCTTATTCCCTAGCAGCTTTTAGTCATCATCTCTGACGTGTATCTTATTCTGCTGTTGAACCTGCACGAGCATCCATCATGATCATCGGACTATGAGCGAGATTTAGGAATCTAACTCAATAGGCTGCAAAACGAAGCACATGGGTTGCTTCCCATACTTTTATTATCGAAGTGCTGTATCCTCTGAGGTAGAGACGGTGACAGTCAACTTTTTTTTGAAGGCTCTCTTTATTCAAGTTGAACCATTTGCAGCCTTATGTAGTGTTTGAAACCGATGACTGAACAGTGTGCTTCTGACAATTTCGATGTTCTACGGCTCTGTTTATCCGAAGCACCGTTCATGGTTGTTTCAGCCGATTGCCACTTTAGTCATTCATGCACTACCTGCCAAAAATTCTAATATCTTAGTAACCGATGGCTAATGAAATAGCTATGGCCTCATGCGTCGACTTTGTTCACCTTACAATCGTGAATAAATTTCCATCATGAGCAGGCAGTGAGAACTTAACCATTCGCTTCAATTTTTTGTCTTGCCACTTATCATCCGTCGGCTACCCGATCAGTCTGCTGGACAACGGGGAATGTTCATTCCACCATAGTTTTTGGTTATGTATCCAATTTTGTCTGCCACGTGATAAATATCAAAATGATTCAAGTCTTACGGCGTAGGCCTATAAAGCATAGTTTAATCTTCCATTCACCTCCCTACTGATAAAGCTTGCTTAAGACGAATCAGTTCTCTGTGTACCATCGACATGTCACAAGCGATCTTGTTTTTATCTGCCGACGTTGCATCTTCTGAATTAGGTGCATACGCTTGGTTCAACTCGTTATCTGCGAGGTCGCCCGGTAACGCTGCATCACCAGATAAATGGCCTGAAACGCGCAACCAACATTCATTGAGTGTCAGAGTGTTATCAAGCTCGACGACCCTTCCTGGGTCTTTCATGATAGTGTACTTACTTAAATAAGTCTTAGCGAAGGTTTGATGCACACGGTGGTTGTGTGATTTCGAATCATCAGACGGCGTGGCCATGTCGAAAATTTTGAATTGGGGCATTACCTGTTAAAGTCCGTTTGATCCATTCCCGAGTGCCCTTTTTCAAATTACGTTTCTCCTTCTATATTCTACTTTCATATTTTTATGCGTCTTATCACTTTTGAAACAAATCTATTTGCCAATGTCCGTATTTCGCTCCGTTATTTTGCTACCGTTCATCGCACAATCGAGTGGGCACAAACATTCCAAATTTCTGGTCTGTAAATATCCAGTTACCTTGTAACTACACACATTTATCTCAAGCCCTTCACAAACTAACGGGTATTCGTCGTAGCCTCAGAAAGCGTTCAGAGATTTTGTAAACATTTAATTATAGTGGCCACCGGCGAAACGATGGAAATCTTTTTCGTTATCATTCGATCTCATGAGTATCGCCCGGACGTGGAACCAGAACCTGCGGAATGACAATTTTTCTATTCTGAACATTCACCAATCGTATACAGATCTGTTTCTTCTTGTAAATTTTTGCTGAATTTCTTTAAAAGACAGAAATAGTTGGTTTTATGTGATAAGTTATCACACGAAGTTCTGTTGCCTGAACAAATTTAAGTACCGTGCTCATGTGATACCAACTTCTGCAGTCCCGTCTTCTCACCTGCCCATATTCTGTTCATATGCCCTGATCCCCCCTCCGCATTCGTTCATGAAGAACTAGCGTGACCGTCTCTACATGGTCCTGTGAGTCATTGGGAGACTACTCTCCATATCCGATTGTGGACTACAGTTCTGGCCTTATTTGAGTTCGATATTCCCTTCTAGAGTGACCAAACCGTTTATTCCTATAACTGTCTTCCGAAGTCTGGAGTTTAGTTTGTGTGAGACGATCAATCCGAAAATTCATTAGACTTCCCAAGTTATTCCATTTACTTGGTTTTAAACAAACTGCCCTCACTCAGTTGTACAGATGTCGGAGATCACTCGCCGTCCATCCTAGTAATCTACCGGTATGTGCACCGTGTCTAGATCTCACTCCATTTATCTAACACAGACCGTAGAGTATTTAGCGAATAAGGATATTCCTTCGAGCCAACCTGTTACCCTAGCGAAGACCATACTGTTCACGGCGATACTACATTTGTTTAGCGTCAGTGAACGCTTGTGAAATTTGTTAAACGCAGCGTCAGCTGCTTGATGTTATATTAAGGAGGGTGCGCTGTAAAAAACTAGCTTCTTTTTCGAAACACTAACACATGCCTTCTACTGATTTATTTATATGTAGCTGATGCATGCGATAGGTTGTCCCTCCTTCCAAAAAGAAACCAGCTTCCAGACGAGATCATCCAGTTCTCCTTTTCTGTGGAGATCGCTGTATTTTCCTGTTTGCATTATCATGATTGCTGCTAATTTCCCAAACTGAAGCAGCTGTAGTTGTTTATACTGCGATTGTCGCGATTCTCACACTGACTGTCCCCGTAGTGATTCACTTGGAGACTATCGGCTGTTAGTGTTCTTAACTTGTTTTAGTGCTGAAATCATATCAACTTTTAGCACTTATCGAACTCCGCTTATTCCTTCAGTCTTGACGAAGACGCCAACTCTAACCCACAGTTCACGTCATCGCAATCCAGTCAACACAACAACCGGTCTGCGTCAACGCCGGACGATTCTTGTTCCAGTGTGATTTCCTTGAAACCTTCAGGGCAGTCTAACCGTGTTCCCGAGTCCCTCAAGCTGAATGGTACAACAGATGAACAAGTAAGGGTGGGCTATGATCTACAAGTTAGTTCTGGTCGCGTTTGCTGTTCATTTTGAGTATCATTCCATGTTTACTTCGTTTTTCCTCTGCTTTTTTACAGACACAACGTGATGTAATTGGTCAGAAGTCGTCGTTGCCATCTTATTCGCCGTCTGCGAACGGCCACACAACAGGATTGGCCTGTGATCCAAGAACATCTACGTGAGTTATTCTCATGTTGCACTCGTTTGGTTATGCCTTCGGTTGTGTGTGCTCCCTGTAGTCGCCTTTGGGACTGTGCATTGGCCAACAAGATTTCCAATGAGCATGAGACCTCAATCTTACTCTGCGAGTCCGATACTTGGCCTATTCTCGCCTAGGACGCTTATAGGTCATTAATATTCGACCGTCGCGCTTTGTGCAATGCAACTGTTGACGGCTGGAAGAAACCACGAGGCAGCCGGACGATCATTGTTGAGAAGTGCTGCTTGTCAGACTTGCAGGTTTGTGATCACTCACACTGTTGATCGGAAACGCTTTGGCGCATAGTAGTGTGTCGCCGTCGGTGGCAAGTCTTTATCCAATAAGTCGTTGCTCTTCCCCCGTGACTTTCTTTTTTTGCTTGCTTCTTTCTTCCTATCTTTGTAAATGCTGACTAATCTGCAGTTTCGTTGACTACAGTCGGAATTAATGACAGCCCGAACCATAGTACCTGAGTGGCGCAGCAACCAGAAAACGGAAGTCACCATACTCACTAAGGGTTTAATTCGAGGTTACTGAGCGCTGGTTCTCCCCAAGTTATGTTGCAACACACTCGTGTGACGCTGTGCCGGGAGGGATCTTTCAGTGTGTGTGTGTGCTAGAACTACGTTGGAAGTACCTTGGTTCATGTTGTAAACAGGTCAGCAACCACTGGTCACCGAACGTCCTCAGTGGTACTTGACACCGTTTGCCCTAATAAATCCATCTTTCCTTAATTTGCCTCATTAATAATTGTCGTGTAAAATAGTGAAGTAAACTTAGAGGAGATCCAGTTGGGAAGAATCTGCGCTTTGGTTACTTTCGAGGCAGTGACAGAAATACCTCAAATGGTAAAACGCTTACCAAGTTTGAGTATTTTGCGTGATACACTTTGTTCAGCACCATCAAAACGGCTTTGAGTCTTACTAGAAGGTATTGTAAATCGGACTGCTGCACCTTTCACTGGTGACGTGGAATATCCTAGAGGAAAACGTTAAATTAACAAGAGAAGATTAAGCGGAAGAACTAGAAATTATATGGATACATGTTCAGCACTGACTGCGCCACAGTGTCATCTCACATAGCGTTTCTAGCCAGCGGCTGGAGTGAACACGAGGACCTCAACCCGGCAGGCGACACCTACCCACTATTCTCATTAAAACAGTCAGGGTGTTCATGTTTTGTAACCACGCTGATAGGCTCACTACATACTGCCCGGTATGGTAAACGCATGCGGAGTACGTGACCCAACCATCCTAGGCTGCGAAACGTGGTTAATTGACCAATTGATAACGCATCCCAAACGTTCCGGACTATACACGCGGGCGAACGGCCGTATTGCTCATGCTGCCAGTCCACTTGATGCGGGGTAATTGGCGTAGACAACGGCGGTCCAGTGGAGCAAGTTTGTTGACCTCTTCGTCGGGAACAGGCTACATTTCCGAGCCATCCGGCTAGACGGATTGCACGCAAGCACCATATCGTCTTCCTTCGAGCGACGGCTGGACGCCTTTTGGACACCACATATGGTGCGTGTTGACAAAAGCAGTTGGTGCCTTTGCTATCCTCGCTGATTTCTCATCCGTACTGTTACAAGCTGGTGAGATAGTGTTACCCAATTGTGCGAAAGTGTGCGCAGTCTCAGGTGGCTTGGTTGCAATGAGGAAGGTGTGGTGGTTATGCTCCAGCTTTAAAGCAGTACTTTGAACTTTGTAAATGCGGAGCGCATTTCCCATCACCCTTGAAAAAATGAGAGAGGAAATCCGCTCAAAGCAACTTGGTACGCATTATAAACTTAAGCCGCGGTGGCGTTTCTGGTTTCGACTGAGAGCCGTGTGGAACGCAATAACTGACCATTCAAACCCCATGGTCTACGTGATGTGAGTATAGCCAGATAAACTGTCCCTAAAAATGTTCGGCCCACCTCTCAAGTCAACGCGACTGCCTAGTGGTAAGTGAACCATCTCTTCCAAATATAGTCTCACTTACACCGACTCGATGTCCAGTAGAACCACGCATCACGGAATAAGGCTTTCCGCTATTCCCCGGTAATCTGGCTGGCTGCATCTTTGCCGACTGTTCGACCAAGTGGTGCTCACGATATATGTGCAGGCCGTTGGTCAGCTTGCGTTTAATTTCTCCGCGGTCGTTGTCATATGCAGAGCTAAGTGGTATCGATCGAAACTTGTTGCTAAGGTTTATTGATGTGACAGTACTCTAATTTTGTCGTGGCTGCACAGCTTCTTCGGAGCGTACCTCTTCGCGGCGAGTTTTCATAGGTGCTGTGATTTGTTCCCAGTGTATGTTAGGTTCTGTCACCTGACTGGGAATGGGCAGTCTGTTTGCGACTGACTTTTGGTAGACATTCTCTACACTCTCCTCGCTGGAATGTTGAGTACTTGTGTTGCATTTACGAGTGCATGACCTCTGTGCAAATGACAACACACAACAGACACCCACGGCAGCATAATCGGAGTCCAGGTGGTTGCTCCAAAATACACGATGTTCTTTAACGGATTGGCGCCACCTGTAACTAACTGTTGTATGATGGAGTTGTGACCATGGCTGAGAAGCATAGGATGGTTTCTGTGTAACACACTGCTTCTTTCTGTTTTGAAATGTGGTGCTTGAAATATGAGGGCTGTAGGTTGCGCACATCTGGAGCAGTTTTTTACGATTGTCAGTGTGTCGTGTCCGGATACCAGACACCTCCGAACCACTTCTGTTCAGGATCGGGACGACCAAGGTGAGCATTGGAATCGCCGGCTATTGTGTTTGTCATCGTGTTGAGTCTGTTTGAGAGGGTCGACGTGCATCTTTGGTAGCATACGAGCATTCATCCGTTGGCACGTACGTCTGTTTACTGAAGTTACAGCGTTCTTCGGATTTGTTTTGTCAGACTTTGCCCGATGCATTGAGTATGACTGAACATAAGCGGCTGCCCACTTAAATCCAGTGGGGTGAGCATTGCTCTGTCCTTAAACTAAGTGGTCTTCGCACACTAACTTGTCCGTGGGATTCGTCGTCGTATTCACCGTTGACGATGTTAGAGATGCGCTTGGGTTGACAGCTATCTAGGAGTGAGTTGTAGTAAACAGCATCGCTAAAATCGTAAACTCGCGTCTGCGACACTCAGCACACATCAGGCTCCAGGTTTGGGGAGCATTTACCAGAGCGGCTTACTGACCTACTTGGGGGTGCCAATGTTTACCGCTTGCCTTGGCTCCAAAACACATTTATCACCCGAGAATACAAGAAAGGCAGAACAGAAGGAGAAAATTACAACAGATGAACATCGTCACTGTCGCGAGGACAATAACTTCTGTTGTTTCCTAGTCTTTTATGCCGAGATTTGCGAGACAATAGTGTACGGGGACTTCTTAGCGGACCCTACCCGGAGCCAGTAGCTTAAGAGCTCGACTCACCCGTCAGTGCGGAACTTGCCTAGCTCTTGAGCGCAGTGAATAAGACATTAATGTCTGATTCTGAGCGCTTCCACGCGCACTGGATATATTCCAAGGCATGTCAGGCTTTTGAATGATATCGGACGGTTTTCGACCGCGTTGATCACGGTCAGCCGTTGGGCGTTTGAACTGTTCTTTGTTTGAGGATATCCTTTCTAACTCCTTTCTTCCCGACTCGTGAAACACTAGTGCCGCAACTATAAAAATAGTCTTGTTGTATGCCCATAGGATCGTTCCCCACTCCTGTATTATAAACAATCGTGTAGACAAGTAATCCTGTGAGTGTACCTACTTTTCATCTGCCTGCTCTCCTTTAGTCTGTCTGACAAGGTTGCACCTGGTGGGACCGAAGTCCTGCATA
>QNGE01004259.1:0-49544 GCA_008508345.1 Paragonimus westermani
ATTGTGCCTCCTGGATGTATCCCAATCGTCGAACAAACAGTGAAACCCCCACCGGAAGGGGGGTTAGCCAATGTACTGACGAACGAAAGCACTGAAGACAGTGCCCCTGCGAAGAGGGTGCAGTGTAATGAAACAGAAGCTGTATCGAACGTTTTGAAACGAGCGCTATGTATTTTATCCCTGTTTCTTACTTCCGCAGATGACGACACCCCCAACCGAAGATGAACGGTCGATGAGAACAACCTCGACCTTATGAACGGGCCTCTCTGTTGTGATCCGACGATAGGTGTACACATGTTGCTTCGTTTTCCATGCTGCAATATACGTGCTCGTCACAGCTTGCATTGTTCTGATATTGTGTGGATCGTGTCACAGATTCTGTTGAGTGTCTCCGCTAGGTATCGTCAATCGTCGATCGCAAACGTATTACAGTGTCAGATTGTAAGAAAAGCACGTAATCAGTATGAAGAATTCCAACGTAAGTAGATGAATCAATGAGAAGGGAATAAGCGGCGCAGAGAGCGTGGCCGCCAACGTTCTATCAATAAATAACAATCATCAAACACTCACGCAAGCAGCTACTTCAACAATGGGTGCGGAATCATAATTGAGGGGGTAAGTGTTTGGCTTTGACCAAGACAAAATCCACTTGACTCTGATTGTTCATAGTGTCGACTGGCACTTTATTCTTCCCCCTCCTACTCATCGAGGTGAGATACTGAGGCGCTTGATTTGCACAGTCGGACGAGTCACGCAGGCTGTTTTGAGGCCACGGGTGATGTCGGACCGGGCTCTCTTCGACTACTTGAGTGAGATCGAGGTAATCCAGAATGAGAGACATTCGGTCCCAGTCCACTGTGATATGGACTGTTACTAGGATTTCAGGCCGTATGCCCTGTTGCTTCTGAAACCAACTCCAGGCCCGCTGTATACACAGACCACACCATCAGAAAGATACACAAAAGGGTAGAAGCAGGCTCAGCACCTGGCTAGTGTGGTTAGAGAGGGAGTAGCTACCCTCCGTCCAGATGTCCCAGAAGTGGACGAAAATTTTGAGAAACATGAAGTTTGGTGGCCTTGTTCTGCTTGTTGACTCATAAGCGTATGATGCAGAGCCGTGATAGGTAGAGTAGCAAGTGATGCCGACAACCAAGTCTGTGAGGTGTACTTGAGTACAAATAGTGGCAGGATTAGAAAAAACTTGTCTCCTTGAATGGACGTAGGATATTGGCGTGGCCAGCGAGTAAAAATCAGACGCAAGGAGAATGGTTCACGATGCGCGTTCAAACCGGAGCTACATAAGTATCAATGAAAAACAGTGGGTAGCGAACAAGCTCGTTTTCAATTATTCATCTTCAGGCTAAATACATCAAATTTATATCACACATTTCACAGGAAAATCGTTAGGGGAGTAAACGGGGGACGTGTGGTTAATGAGGTCAATCAGTTCAATGTCACACTGCAATCAAGTACCCACTTGAATAATGGGTTTTGGCAGGCTTACCGGGTGGGGGGTTGGCCAGGGCAAATCCAGAGCCTGAACAAAACGTTTCTGGGTGCACAGGGGTGGGTTATACATTCGAATCCCAATAGCCTCTGCTGTAGAGAGAATCCTACTCCTCACCACTCTCGACCGGATGGCTTTAACTCGGTAGATTGGCCGAAATGCGTCCTTTACGTTGACAGTGTGATTTGAATCCACCAGGTGTGATAGTATGGCGCTGCAGACAGACTTTGTTATACCACTGTTGCGCCAACAGCGGAGAAGAGAAGACCAGTTGTACTCTGTAGAAAAGAAAATTGTGCATATCGGATTACTATTCAAAGGCAATACCATTACACGTAGGCTCACAAGCGCAGTCAACCGAACATTCTACGCCGCTAAATTACGAATCCACTTCACGTCCAATCCGGTTTTGTGCCCACGCCTAAAAGATAAAGTGCCTATTTCTGTGGCCTCCTTCTGTGTATATCCATTTACTCGTTCCTGTGGGACCAGTTATATTGGCCGCACGACTACACGCTTATCAGAACGGATCCGGGAACACCATCCAGCTTGGCTCAACAGTGGTATTACAAAGTCTGTCTGCAGCGCCATACTATCACACCTGGTGGATTCAAATCACACTGTCAACGTAAAGGACGCATTTCGGCCAATCTACCGAGTTAAAGCCATCCGGTCGAGAGTGGTGAGGAGTAGGATTCTCTCTACAGCAGAGGCTATTGGGATTCGAATGTATAACCCACCCCTGTGCACCCAGAAACGTTTTGTTCAGGCTCTGGATTTGCCCTGGCCAACCCCCCACCCGGTAAGCCTGCCAAAACCCATTATTCAAGTGGGTACTTGATTGCAGTGTGACATTGAACTGATTGACCTCATTAACCACACGTCCCCCGTTTACTCCCCTAACGATTTTCCTGTGAAATGTGTGATATAAATTTGATGTATTTAGCCTGAAGATGAATAATTGAAAACGAGCTTGTTCGCTACCACCTGTTTTTCATGACTACGCTGGGAATTTTTACGAGACTCAAAGAGGTGTCAATATCAATAATAATCAACGCACGCCGTGATACGCGAAATCATTGCAGATAATTACGTGCCATATATATCGACAAATAATTAGGTAACATTACAAAATACCGAAGAGGGCTTGGTCAGGAAGAAAAAACTGTTGTTTACTGAGCTTTGGCGCACGCAGCAGGACATAGAAAAATTTGCCTCCCCCGCAGACTCAGTCACAAAAATGCAAAGTTACTTCAATTTACTTTACTTTACTTTAATTTACCTTTGAGGAGGTTGCATGAGGTCGATTTTTCAAATAGTTGAAAGTCACACCGTCGAACATCTTTTGTAACGCGAAACCGAAACCAGCTTGTGCTCACGGACTGAATCTGAGTTGTGTAACGGGGCGTGCTGCTGTGCCGTTTTAGCTTTCGTTTGTGTAAGTCGTGTTCATTGCTCACTTGTCCTTTGGCTCACGCTTGTTCATGTTGTTTCCCTTTACTGGACTTTTGTTGGACCTCCTATTTCGAAAGAACGCTGTTCCCGGATGCCTCCGCATTGCCCCGAATTCAGTCCACGGACAGTCTGAGCGGAAGCGACTGGCCTGCATGTTACACTTTAAATGCGTCTTCAAGGTGTTTCGCCATTAATGTACATGAAGAGCGTTGGAAAATTGTTACAATAAGTCCGCTTCGACGAGGAACGATGGTAAAATTTAAAATGCTTCGAACTATTTGGCAGACTTCAGCGCAATTGGAAATCTGCGAAAAGTTGAAAATCTTGCGAACTGTTTTGTGGACACGATGTTTATTGCGTATAGTTCTTCACACAACGGATTCTTATAAGATGAGAGAGAATCATCTTATTTTAAATAATAAGAGGTGGAATGATTTAAAATGTGGAATACTCTCTGCTCCATATCCTCGTTGCCTGAATAAATCATTAGTTCATCGCAGAATACTATAACAGCTAGATGACAGAATTATATATTTTATTAGCCGCAACAAAACTAATAATGTATATATTAATGTATTTGCCCTGGTTAATAAAATATATCTTTGTCATCTAGCTGTTATAGTTTTCCGCGATGAACTCAGGATTTATTCAGGCAACGGAATATTGCTTCGACGATATGGAAGGCCGTATAAAGTGCGCGCGTTCTACGCCCAACTCATATGGGGTCACTTTTCTGGATTGACTTATAAGCGCCAATTTTATATTTTCTACACAATAGTTCATATGAAAATGAATGTCTGTTCTATCAGCGATTATGCACTAAACACCGTTACCTTGAAACTTTAACATTGAGGAGGTGGCTGACTTAAGTAATAAATGGACGTCTCAGTCACACTAAACAACAGGCATATCCAAGAGATAAATTTTTCGACAACCACTGGTTGTGTGGCTGGTTTGGTGACAAGCCACCTTCTCAGTTCAGCATTCATGTGGTCGATTGGTAATTCGCCGTGCAACGAAACGCGCTTTGCCTCTAGCGAGACGCCAGGTAACTAATTTTCGAACTGCGACAACAAGAAATAGGTGTACCGGGAAACTATGAAGAGGTTCGAAAGAATGGCACTATCAGCTCTGAAAGTAAGTTATTTTCAACGTTGCTTGATTCAATGATTTATTGAAGCAGTTTGTGAAACATGTCCCCTTCGTTGGAACCAGACTCGAGTACTTTCATCGGCCACCAGTCTGTCTATCTTGCGTCCTGTGATATCGTTTTCTACAAAAATTAAGCAGTCTACCAATAAGTCGTATCACTGATGCCCTGCTTCGTTCAACTCGTTTCTGGTACTGTGAAATAGTTCGTCAGCAAAGTGAAACGAAATTCCCATGTATCTTGAGAAGAAAACCTTTCAGATAAGAACAAACGATTCAGTCAGTGAAGTGATGATGTTAACTTAAAAGCCGATGGAATCCAACTAGGACAAAATCCATCTGATCGTATTGTCTGAATGATTTCAAAACATTTTCAACGGGTGCTTATTGGTTTCTCATGAGGTGACACAAGTGAAGAAGGAAACCCAATTCAATTTCGAAGTTACCAACTTCTCGTGCAGCTCCGGTATGTGCACAACAATGTTCACGAATGAGATGTGTTACATCCAGTTTCCGAACATTAATAACTAATCAACATCGAAGTCCGTCTTAAAAATAGGTTTTACAGGACTAAAAATTAAAGTTAATCCTATCTTAAAAATGGAAAATCAGCAACAAACTACGACTTATTTAGTTCGGTTCTCCACTATTTACAAATTACAACTGTAACTTTCAATCTTCCATCCATTGTTTATAAAACCTGATATTTCTTGCTTATAAGTATAACATCTGCTTCACGTGTTATGTCCGACTCAGACTGTCGTCAGACAGTTAACGTTGAAATTTGCACGTATTGGGCCCTTTGCTGAGAAGAATGCGGTGGCTGTCACAAAACTTTTCCAGTATGATATTTTTGAACAAATATCTAGAAGCAAAACTCCATTAGACAAAAACAGATGGCTCTTGTGAAGAAAAGTAATTGCTGCGCTGCATGCGGTTGCCAGATTTCAACGACTTTTAGATGTTCGATGAGTCATTTTATTTCAGAAACAAAGCTGATCAAATTCCCCCCCACCCATCCAATTATACTTTCTGTTAGAATTGAGGTAGACCACATTAGTAATGGAGGCGATCATATTCACCACAGTCTGTTTAATGTAAGTATGCACGTCATTTTATTCAGAAAACGAGAAAAGCAGCATACGGAAGACGGTGAACACTTGCAAAAGTATGTGTTGGTGGTACGAAAGGAAAAAAACCAAGCTGAAGACTCGCGATAATTCGGGAAATTCGCAGAAGGAAGTGTTTACCGTCTTGATCAGTTCGACGTCCGAGGGCACCCTTGGTAAGTGGCTGGTGAGTATTTGAACGGACGATGTCTGAATTGGTAAAAGTACATGAGGA
The DNA here is from genome assembly GCA_008508345.1 of Paragonimus westermani. Classification (NCBI taxonomy): domain Eukaryota; kingdom Metazoa; phylum Platyhelminthes; class Trematoda; order Plagiorchiida; family Troglotrematidae; genus Paragonimus; species Paragonimus westermani. The sequence goes on from QNGE01004259.1 coordinate 5,456, forward strand.
ACAAACCTGGTCCGCCAAGTTTAATGAAACAGAATAAAATATTTATAGATACAGAGTGAGTGGTTTGATGAGTCACTCATCATCTGCAACCGACCTTTCGCACATGCATTCGAACAGAAATGTTTGACCTAACACAAGAAGACAAGCATCTTTGCGCGCATAAATCCGAGTGAACACTAAGTTGGACTGAAAGAAGAAGCCATTTGTGAGCCGCACGACCTTCACCACCCAACACCTCGTTTTTTCAGTTCACCCAGTCTTCATGAAATCTACCTTCGCAGTATTTATCAGATGAAGATATATATGCACACATAACTAATTTAGTAATAACCCCAATGTGTTCAGATATTGCCGAAATCGGTGGGTTCGGATCTTTTGTGTTAAGTCGTGAATATAGTCTCATTCGGTTGGTGGAACCCTTGTGGTCGGTATGTCCGTGGGTACTTTTGTCAGAACATCAGATTTATCCATTTGATGAAGCAATACCAAACTCACAAAAGTGGTTGTAGTTAATTTTATCAATACTCGTTACAAGAGCTTCGTTTGAGCTGAGTTTTGATCCAACGGCAGGCACACGAAATAACATGCTTTATATAATAACACGATTTGTAGCAAATCATTGCGTCTCCTTAACATAACAACCCATACTTAGCCCTTCAATGTTAAGCGCGATTCTCACTCCGTTTGTATGTGCTGTTTTCGGCGGAGTTTACTGCAACGGTTGATGAGATACAGCAAAAATTCAGTGAAAGCGTTGCACTGCAATTACAATTATAGTGTTCATTAAGCAACATTGGCCATTTCATGATCCCTAGGTCACTTGTCGCAATTGACAACTTGAACTGACGTTTCTCGACACAATCTGTCCTTCAAGCCACTGAACAGCCTCAAGTTACGCCTACCTCTAAAATACAACTACACGATCGCTTTTACTCGCACATACAAAATCCAACCATAATTCAGCCACTACGTTGAACCTCACTTCTGAAGAACCTCTCCGACATTAGACTAATCCAGACTATTACACTCCATGTGTGTCAGTATTCTCATGGCTGTAGGTATAAGACAACAGCGAAAATCCACCATTCAAGTAAAAACTTTTGACATTGCCTCTAGTACTTCCGTCGTAATACCGTTTATAAATGCGCATCAAAATCCGCTATCTTTCGTTTACGCCATCGGTCTTTAACAGCATTAGTGATGCAACATACTTTCTTGAACATTACCGCCCCCAATCAGTGCGCATTGTTGCTTACTCATAGATTTCAACACACTGGTGCCCACTGAACAAATCGTTCACGCGTCACATAGAACTGACCACCGGGCCGAAGTTAAAATTGAGTTTCAAAGCTGGAACATAAGGGAGACTTGTAATGCCTGAAAACATGTATCTAAATCTAACCACAAAACGGTGAAAATTCCTGCCAAGCAGGAGAACATTGGCTGAATATTTCACTGACTGAACCGTAGACAATCACTGCAGCACGATACTCGCGAACAATCTTATCAACGTTGGGCGGACCCAGTGTGGCATCGCAGACAGCAGTTCTCTGCTCTGTAAATCAGAAAGATGTCGCTGGACCGAAAACATTTGTACATCAGTGTATGATCTCCTGGAGTAGAACTTCTCCAGTGAATCTGCAACCTGTTTGGGAAAATGCGCATCAGGTGATATAATTAGGCAGCTTCAGAAAGTTTCGTCAATGAACAAAATTTCCAGGAATTTCGCCCCACGCACTGTTAAATTAACCATTAATGCGTATATTGTGATCAGCGTGGTGGCAAGTTAGTCCTAAAATTCAAATCGCACGCTTTGCTCCACCCTTTTATCAGGTAAATAGACAAAACTGTTCGGTTGCGGTCGTGTAATGAAAAAATTAGACTCCTTTTGAAACGGAAATGAAAATCACTTGAGAATTTTTGCATAAAATGTGGTTAGCACTCGTTTTCAACAAAAAAAGCATGAAGAATTGGAGTGTTGTCTGGACTACTCTCCGCAAAATCCACTAGATTTTTGATGAATTTCTGAAATTAAATCAAAATGAAATGAGGTTTTGTTTGTGCAAAAATAGCACATACACCATAAAATTAAAAAGAATACAAAATAGCTCCAAAATAAATACATCGCCAGTGAAGCTGGATTTAGTGCCATAACGATCTGGTTAAATATTTCGGTACCAGTCTTTCCTTAAATAATTCTATTTCTTGTCTTATTGTGAACACTATATAGATAGAACAAATCGGTGTTTACCAAAAAGACTGCTCAAATGTATCTTTTACTGGTTGAGAAGCCAAATAAAGCTGTATGGACCGGAAACCGATCTTGTGCGTTGCAAAGGACATTAAGATAACAGACCACTTTTTTGACCTGGCAAACCTGTTCGACGTGTAAATCAGCAAAAAACATAAAAAAAACCATAGTCTTCCAAATCGCCGATTGACACTACGTATCAGTTGACCCCTTGTATACACAGACTGATAACTCAGGTTGTTCGTCTGCCATGGGCTTGACAACAGACTAATATGATGCTCATTTACGTCAGTTTCTCTTGCTGTTACTAATCGTATGATGTACAAGTTTCAACTGTCTGTACCCGTACCAGGAAAAGTTTATTCGTTTTTTCTCGCCTTCTAAAATGTTTTTTTCAATGTTAGTAAACCGAACCAAGGGAGCCGAATGTTCTGAGAATCGGCCCCACGACATGGCCAAGAGAAAGATCAAGAATGTTTGTTGAACTACAGCATTGAACTACAGAATGCAGTGGGGCTTATGCAGGATAACTCCATGGGAATATATCTTTAGTTTTTTGAAATATTATAAGCAAGCCAGATATTTGGTGAGTGGCCGTAGACAGATCCTAAAAAGATGTTTTAAACTTCGTAATCACGGAATGAAGTGTTGAATGGTTTGTAAATATAACGGAAAAAAGGGAATTTGAGTAAAATAAAATCATCCGGAACATTAGTAGTATGGTGGCCTGTAAGTAACCAACGTATACACAGGGTGATGAAATATTCCCACATATCTGCACTTATGGTGACCCGTGAGAGTGACCGTGGAGAATGGGCAGAAAATTTGCATTGTGATTTTGTTCTTACTCATATGTCAAGTGAATGGAGTTGTAGACACTTCCGGTTTAGGCTGTGAACAAATAATAGCTCAGTCTCAACTTCTCCAAAGTGTTTGTGGTTCGTTCAAAAGTTGAATGCCTTCGCTAGCCCATCTAGTCAGGGGATTGTCCTCAGCCTCATTGGTAAATGAACTGTCTTGCAGCATTTTCAACACACGTTAGACCACTCTTGGGGTATATAGACGACTTGTCTGTGTGACTGGCTGACTATGGATTTTACGACGGAGGAGGGTTCCGTGATATTTTCACGAAAGATCCAGAAATTCACGCGTTCACTCTACATTTTACGGGCAGACTTATTGTCTCTCACATGGTTTAGTTGGTCTGGCTCGCGTAAGAATACCGATCAGTAACCTTGTCACTTTGAAAGTTGCCGCAATTTGCTTGGCAAATACACGTAATTTTACATCTGTTAGTGGTGAACTGCTACTTGTTCATACAAGCCACCATCTAAGAAAGTTCAAGCCATTGTAGATAATCCACGTCTTTTGGATGATGCATGTCTTACTAGTTTTTTTGTCTTGTTGAAGTATGTTAACACTGCTGATTTTACAACGCATTCTAATTGGACATTAAATGGAACCAACTGCAGTGAATCTAGAACATGACCTCAGGATACCCCCTGCTGACGAAGAACCGATCTCCCATTCGTTGTACCCACTAAGCAATTTTGAGAAGTAAGTCAATGAGGTGGATGGCTCAAAATTCATAGAAAGAAACTATAAACTTCACTGCACTACTAGACACTCTATTTAATGGCGAAAATAAGGCTGCGCTGGCAGACCCAAATTTCCGATTGCTTCAACAATCCACATCGTTGACATCGGACGATCATTGTCAGCAGTGACACCAGTAAATTCAATTGACGGTCACCAACCATATCTTCAGTCACTAACTCTGTAAATCGAAGACCTCATGACTCCAGAAAGGAATTTGACCTGAATTACCCAACTCATTTTTAGTCACCTTTATTTTTTTCTTATGTTAAATCCTTATTTGTCCACAGTTAACTTTATACCAAAGTTCCATGATATCAGATTTCAACACTCAGCAAGACATGATTATTTGATACTTGTTGATCACCATATGCTACCCAATCTGATAGTTGATTGTCCGTTGGTTTGACACAAAGTACGTGGTTGAACGCAGACATAGATGGTAAAATGTCTGAAAACTTGCTTAGTTCCACCAGCGTGAACAACCAGGTTTGGAAATAGTAGATTTACATGGCTTTCACAATTTCTTTATACACGCGATTCCAAAACCGTTGGGAGATTCCCGTGTGACGACATCGAATAAATACGTTATTGAAGTTCAAATGTGTTTCTTCCTTTTATTTCACCATCGCTCCTTGAACATTTTCAGAGTACACGGTAACGACAACAGTTTCATATTCTTCTCATTCTAACCCAATATTACGTTGTCGTTACAGTCATACTGAACCACCCTTCACTTCGAAGCTGCAAACAGCATCCCGAAGCGCACGGCAGAGTGTACTGTGATACACAGTGTCACTTGTACAGACTACAAATTGTCCAACGACAAAACGGGGTAGGAGATCGACATCGGCGCCATTTGAGTGTCACAAGTAGGCTTTCAATAGTTCGATCGCTAAAATTTATTGATGAAGGTTTAAATGGCAACCTTTACGTACGCTGCTTCTGATGCTGAGAATTTTTGCGCAGATTATAAGTTCAGCTGAGTCCTGATAATAAAGCGCCAGCAACATGTTTACACAATTATCTAGCACATTTCGGCGTCTGAGTGACACAGCAAAGCAACTTGATTCAGTGAGTTAATCGACGGTGGTGGTTGGCCGGCATCACATATAACAGTTCCTCATAATTTGACAGTAGGTGAAAATTTGTTTCATGTGTCCTACTTTTGAAAATAACCTTGTCTGCTCCTCCCCACTGTCTGCTACCTACCTGTTCAATCGTCACTGAACGAAGTAATATGATCGTCACATACCTTGTGAGAGGCGCAAACTGTTTGCTTCAGTTTATATCGCATTGACTCAAATCCCAAAAAATAATTGGAAATTATGTCAGGCAGTAAATCAGTTGACCAGTGTCACAGTTTCGAAGCAGATATATAAGTATTAAACTCTGATAACAATGTAAAACTTCAACACAACCATACTTAATCGACAAGAATAAAAAGTCCAAACTCGGTGACTAACTAATGCCAATTCTCGTTAACTTTCAAGGTGCAGAAATAGTACAGTATTCTTTCTGTTTCAGTTATCCTAAGTCAAACAAATTCATCAACAGTGTCAGCTGCCACCAAACTCCGTTCAACAGAGGGCTCATTTTTTAAATCATCATCATAATTGGTGATGTTCTTTGCAGTTTGTTAGTTCTATTTGCCTCTGCAGTTTACAAGGTGTAAAATTTGCTGCCACTGTATAGTGATTTGCATCATGTGGGGGGTGTTCTGAGAGCACAACCTCGCGCATTAATATCTCACACACAATCCATTGAGAACGTCTTGTAAAAATATAGCGCTCAACTGGAATACGGCTTGTTGTGCACCTGCTAGTTCCCGTGAACCACAGAATATTTAAAGCTACGTTTATTCAAATGACAGCGCGTTATAACCCAACCCTGACTGCCTTCGATTTGACTGCTGGTTACGCTCTCTGGATCGACTTTTTAACAAAGGATTTTTAGAGAAATATGTGAATCTGTTAAGATCGCCGTGTACCCAATCGACAAGCAGAGTAGAGGTTCGGGAACTACTGCTGGGCGAGGCGGATGGCCGGCATCGTTTGTATGAAACGCGATTCATGTTTTCGGAATACAGCGTGCTGCTTCAAGAATGGAACATTTTGACCCCCACTTTCTCGGTTGCAGGCAACCAACTTAAGACCGTAGAAAATTTAGCATATATGGCTGACACTACCTGGTCAGCTTGTGATATTACTAATGGGAAATCAACAAACGTAGTAGAAATACGAACTTCCCTTTCCAACCCGCAGCATCTGTAGTATCGAAAGGGCGTCCGATTGTCATTGAACGTGAGAGTAAATAACGCTTCTGTGCGTTACGTTTAACCCTATGGTACAAAAACATAGCTTGTTCGCTAAGAAGATATAATCAGACTTGCTGTGTTGACCATCACTGCCAACTTCAAATGGGAGAGTCGCGATCAACGCGGCCGTTTGCCAATGTGGATGGGATGCACAATCAATTAGTTAACTAATCACGTTGCACAGTCAGCAATGATTACGTCACGTACTACGCATGTCAACTGGGCATATGCTCTACCGGGCACTATATACTGAGACCCCTGACAGTAGGGTAAAACCGCGTGGTGGCCAAGGAACGGCCTTGACGGTTCGGTCGAGTAAAGTGAGGAGGTGTCGCCTGGCTGTTCGGGACCCTCGTGATCACTCAGATCGCTAGTTAGAGACGCCACAAGAAATGGTATTGTGCGGCGATCAAGCATGTGTTCGGATTCATATCATTTCTAGTTCTTCTGCTTACCCGTTATTTTAGTCAAATCTTTCCCTGTAGGTCGTTTCGCCTCACTGTTGCTCTGCGTGGTGACCAGAGTCACTGTACATTCTGGAGAGGCCCACAGCTGCTGTAAACGAAGGAGTGATCAAACGACAAGGTAGCTGCTATAGCTATTCCAAGACATTTCAAATACGCCCATTAAGATAATGATAAGAATGATATTTAAGCGGAAATATGTTTTGATTTTTCATCTTCAGGGGAGTACATTTATGTACGGGGTTAGTAGAGTTAGGTCGAGATATCGATTAGACCTATCACAGAGAAAGTGGGTCACTGGTCAGTCATTTGGCGATGGATTGATTGGTCGGTTACGTCTTGCTTATATATTGGGTTGACCACGCGGGTTGTTCATCAACCTGATGGATTTGTGGCGATGAAAGGTGCAGCGTCTGAAAAGGCCGTTTTTGATGACGTAATATCGGGTCAAGCATCCTGATTCCGATAGCCTCAGGAGTACAATGTGTCCTAACTCGGACAGCTTTTGATAGGTTGTCTGGCACGCGATGTACTACTTTGAAGGATTGATCAATTTTTACTTGGTGTCCGCTTTCAGCCAAATGATCGACGATGGCATTGTTCACCAATCTTGATTCTCAGTGCCCCAGCCACCGTTTCAAAAGCAGTCTTGTTGTTCAATCAACACAGCCTGCTCTAAAGGAACGAGCAAATTAGTAGATACACATAGATGAGGTCTGAACTGTCAGCTTAGCTTTGTTATAAAACCTGAGAATTGGGGAAGTACAGAAGTGAATACGGAGTTCAGCCTTAGCACAGGTTATGCTGATTGTCCAGTTGAGTCTATTTGTCAGCCATTCTGCGGCATTGTTGCCGTTCAGCGGCACTCGAATGGGCACAGGCTTCTTTCATACGCCATACACTTCAGGCGTAGGTGATATTATGATCATATTTCTGGCAATAAACCGTTCCGGGAAACCGTCATCATGAAGTACGTCCTTCAGGAATTCTAGTTCACGTTCTAACCTATCCGCTGAACAAATTTTGTACGCTGTATCAGTCAGGCAGCGCATTAAATTTATCCTCTGTCTTAGAGGTACAAAACTGTGCACTTTTGTGTAGTGACCTATCCATGTATTCTTGCGATGAATCCTGCGTTGAATAGTTCTGTCTATTCGTCAAGGTAAACGAACATCTAGAAAAGATATCTAGTTTTCTGTCTTCTCCTCAAGTGTAAACTTAACTGACTGACGGGCGAGATTGAATGTGTTCAGTGCTGTGCAAATATTAGTGTCCGAACTGGCTATGATAAATACATCGTGCACGTATCGGTGGTATTGAACAAAGTGGATGATGATGGATTGAAGCACGGTGTTCAAGCTTCCCCATTAATAAATCGGCCATGAAAAGTCCGAGCGGAGATCCCATTGCTACGCCACTTGTCTGCTGATACCGAGCAGCGATGAACAACAGTTGTGCAGTGAATGTGCAACAGAGCAGCAGCTCCTTCAAATTCAGTGGTAGTAATCCAATATCGATTCCGATCTTAGACACGTGGTCTCAGAAAAAATGGACAGTTTCTAGCAGTTATACGCTTGTGATTAACGAAACACGTCCAACGAGCACGATTTCTGTGAATTCATGTTAACGTTTTGTATGCAGTCAAAAAATTCGAACGCATCACGTAAACTGAGCTGGGTGATCGCTTTTCGGAAAGGTTCCAGCAGTTTCACTGGCCACTTTTCCGTTAAATGGTAAGGCGAATTCATCATATTAAGTATTGGACGGACAGGTACACCAGGTTTGTGGACTTTTGGTAGCCCACACAGACAGGGTATAGTAGAATCCCGTGGTCGTAGCCGCTCACAATTCGAGGGAGGGGAGGATCAGATTTTCGTCCTTCAATGACTTAATGATCTGACGTTAACCATACTCGGTTTTGTCCCTTCCGCTGACAACTCTACGAAATTTGGTCCGGTCTGCAAGAGTATGAATCACTTTCTTGCTGTAATCACTTCTATTCAGGATGACAATTCCGGCCTCCTTATCTGATCTGCTGAGAAGGATATCTGGATTCTGTTGAAGTATCTTCAATGAGTCCATGTTCTCTTTAGTAAAAGGCACTCTATGTCTCGACAATGTACGCATACAGTATGACTGACAGCAGTTAAACAAGCGTAGTTTCATGTAACTCAAAATCATCTAAAGAACGCAGAGTTAAATCTTGTATTTGATCGAAAGGATTCTCAAACTGCACCTCAAGTTCTAGCGCTTACGTCGTGGGTAGCAAAACTTAGAACCGAGTATGGTACGATCAATGTGCATGTTGAAAAAGTTGTGCAAGTACCTTTTTGGTAGACCTGGAAATTATGCTTGCGACCTGCAAACGTAGAGACTGCACAACAATGAAGATTGTTTCATCTGAGTCCGTCTGGCAACCAATTGTTTCACGAAAGCAGTGAACATTTTCCGTTCCTGAGTCGTGAGATTTTCCACTGTTGATATAATTTTACCCTTCTGAAGACGAATTATCGGAGACATATGTTCACCTATATGTCATTCCAAAATATTCCAGTAAAAGTGTGAGCCATATTAGCCGTCATCCTTCCCAATATTCTCATTGAGAGACGAGGGTTGTCAACAGAATTACAGTCTGGATGTGAATACGCATAATACTTTTCAGCTTAACAGTAAGTAACATGGTTCTCGGGATGAACTCTAGCTGAGATCTGCCAAAGTGGATGGAACTCCGATCAAACTACACGTTCCAACTGTATGGGAAACACTGTGGAACGAAAACCATTTACAACTCAGCAAAGAAGAAATATGTTGAATTAGTAAGTTCGTGGTCACACAGGACGTGCTGCGCAAATAAGTAGTCTCTCAAAAATATAGATGATCTCCTTTGACAGCATTACTTTACTGTCAACCATGTCTGTAAAGCAACACGGTTTGTTTACGTGTGGGTTCACTTGTGGTTAAACTTACTGAGATTTGTCGAGCAAATTGTCAAACTAAGCGGCCGACTGGTATGAGATGCCAGGTGGGCAGATGATGACCTGCGTAGAGAACTGGAGTCGTTCAAAAAGGGATTTGATGCTGCAGATCGGGTTTGCCTCCCAGGCTGGGAATCTCGTGACTCACACAGTGGGCGGCTGCAGACGTTAGATGAGTTGGTGGGTAATCAAGTTCACGCGTGTGAGTGTTTTCGTTGGTTGGTCGAGTTATCTGTGAATTCAGTAAATTTAGTGATGCCCGCTAGTGAAAGCCGTTAGGCAGCTATCTTGCGGATGATGCCCTTCATTTACAGCTCGGTGTTTTTTTGCAAGGTGTATGCAACTTGATGTTGGATGTCTGGATAGAGACGTAGGCGTTCTTAGTAGATAGGTCCTTTTCACTCCCATTCTTTTCTCCCTTCATCCTCCTACAAAAGGTTTGCTTTTTTTCTTCATGGCTGTGTAGCAGTTAAGCATCAGTGTGGGCCACTTAGGTATTGCTTTCTGTGGTGTTGTTGTTGATGATATGACCTGTTAGCACAGAGCACCTCATGCAAAATAAAGTTATTGCCCCAAAAATGGTTACTCACAGTGTTATACGCATAAAGATGTGACAGAATGATCTTCATGAGAGATATTTTAGTATGCAGATCCCCGCAGTGTAAGACAAAAATGCAATCCTCCCATTGAAACGTGACTGCAGTCAGCCAATTTTAGCGCAGTTTTTTAAGATAAATAAAAGTGCATTTTTGATGTTTATCTTCCCGTGTAGGTTCCAGCTCGCTTTGGCATCAATATGACTGTTCAAGCCGGAGCGTCATCATGGGAGGCGGGTTTCAGAAGAATTTACTGGGTCCTTTATAAACATATATCACAGCAAGGGGTAAGTCGTCACACCTCCAATGTTGTGTCCGCAAAAGACGATTGGCCTTCGAATTGCTTCATTGCGGAAACTCCTGTCAAAAATTAAACCACAAACGCGTACACTCATTTGCACGGCAGACATACACTCACATGCATTAGATGACAGTACGTTGTCATCCACCCTGGTGGAAGTTTTCACACAGCACGTATACACTATTCCGATAGTCTGTTCTTGTTTTCCTGGCGTTCGGGGCTTTCCCTTTTGTTCCTGAATGTAGCCCGTGGGTAATATACTAATTGTGCGTAGTATACTACTCACAACGAAATTGCCTGTTATGTAACACCGGGAGGTACATAAAGATATGTCGAATGCAGATTTTTTTGAAAATGTTTTGAACCATCACAAGTTGATTATTACTGTGCCGTCTTGATATATATAAGATATTTAACTCGAACGAGGAAAACGTTTTGTCTAACCAACTGAGCACTTTTGCTATGCTACTCGACTCTTAAGATAAACCGACATGGCGGGTGAGTTCTACTATTTTCTGTTAAAATAGGGGGACAACATTGGTCTACCGCTTATTTTGGATGATGTACCCACTATACAAGTTGTGATACGCTGGATTCAAAGGGGGCGATTTGTAGCACGCTTCGCGCTTAAATTCAGCATTTGACATAACTAACGACCCTTTACCTGCTTTCACGTTTACACTCCATATTGGCTGCATCACATAGCATCATGGTGTTGCAGATCGTAAATGTGCCAGCACCCACTCAACGCAGAGGTATCGTCTGTCTGGTTATTATTATTAGCTTGCTAATTAAGCTTTCTAGTGATGTGTGCCCATTAAATAACAGCTGCACTTCCTGCCACAGCAGTTTGAACGACGATGAACACCTTACCTACCTGATGTGAAGCGCCGTTATTCGACTTCACCCCATGATGTGTCGATGCAGGTAGTTAGATGTACAGAATCATGGATACTTAAGGCTGAAGTTACGGTAATGGGCATGAAGAAGATTGACGACCAGCAGTCCACAGATGAGTACGAAGTAAGTCGAACGTTGCTAATCAAATCTGTTCTACTCCGAATGCGCCGTGCCACTGTTTTGTTAAACATTTTGAGAAATGCCATGAACTCAACGAACCTGTCTAGTGGTAGATACCCATAAGTATACGAAATAGTGTATACTGGACCCAGTGTTTGGGGGTGTCAATAGGAAAACTGAACTTGGTGGTAGCACTCAAGCTTTCATCCAATTTATTACTTGGTTCACTACCGTAGGAAGCGCTTATTTATTTCGATATTTCACTCACATTATTGCTAGGTAGACTGGATCAAGTGTGCGGTTTCAAAGTGAACATAGAATTAGGGAAGCAAAAGAGTGGAGAAGTAGCATGTCTCGTGGAAAAATATCTAGCAATCTGGGCACTATTCACGTTTCACCGCAGTCATAAGTTTAAAAGGGTTGAGCTGGCTACATCTGGTGTGATGTCATAAGTACACTGATAGCAAGACACTTCAAAATTACAGGTTTTTTAGTTCGGCATATATGGCTTAGGTAGATATGCATCACTGTTTTATAGTTGTTCAAGTAAGCTACAGAATGTAGCGCTTTCTGCAGAAGCGGGTTGGTCAAACGCAAAAGCATAAAAATCTGATGTGTCTACCCGGAAAGGCTCGTTCTGCTCTAGCCAATAAAAAGTGGACCAGCCGATGGACTTGCTTCGAGCAGCAAAGTTAGTTATTCACATTGTGTTTCTCACTGACTCCCTTCACAGTTCAGTCAAACAAAACCAACCTGTTCTCCTCAAACACCTCGGACTCTGCCACGCGAAGAACCGGAGTTGGATTGCAAAGTTCTTCCTGATAGCGGATCAAAAAGTCTTTCTCTGTTGGCTCCAGGGAACGGCAAACATCCTTGCGACATGTCACGTTGACTATGTGTTGACCGCAGTCGGAAGAGAATCGTACGCTAGCAATTAGAGGTCGGATGGCCATACAGATCTGCTTTTTTAACCGTTCAATCGAGCAAGCAGTCTTCACCTTCTTTTCCGTTTGCAGCACCAATAAGCCTTCTGATAACTGAAATGACTTATCCTGTTGTTCTTCTGTTAGAGTTATCAAAGTGTTTTTCGCAGTGTGAACAGTTTCAAATGGAAGAGTTTTGGATTTCCATGTAAAAGTAGACCGAGAATGATTGCCTTCTAGTGGATTGGCTGAAGTATCCGAAACAGTTCGACTTCCAACTGACTTCGTTAATAATGTATGTAGGCTGCTTTTCTGTTGCTTACTCCACATTCCTGTATGAGAATCGTGAATACGGAAACAGTCAAGTTGGCGAACATGACGGAAAAGGGAGACCACAACTACGCCGGAAATTCAGGTTGATTCACAAAACCACTTAACTGAATAGGAGCTTCCAACGTTTCTTCGGGAGGATCTGGTTACGATTCAGGTCAAAAGGCTAAATAGTCTCTTGCTGAAATCAAAAAGTTCGGAATTAGAGCCGAATAACGGATGTTTTTTTTTCATAATGATATGTAAATTCTAGAAAGTCAATAGGCTACTGCATTATTTGCGGTAAATATATATGAATGAGGGTCATTTAATTTATGTGCAATTGTTATTAAGGCAACTGCGCAAATGTTAGTTGAGGGAGGTCCTCAGTCTAATATTTAGGAATGTTTCAGAATTATCTTTATACCGTGTTTGAAAAGTTCCATACTCTACGTGTCACAAAAGATATTACCTTGGTTTACTTAAAAAGAATTCATTATTCAATCCGGCTATTAGAAACACGTTGTGTGCATAATCAAACAGCACCTCCCTACCACTACCTGGACTCGAACTGCTGATCCCTGTTCTCGTGAGGCAATCACGCTGAACAGTGTAACATTCACTTCGCAGCAGGCGCAAATAAATTATCACAAATAAATGCTAGGTCACGTCTGCCTGTGAGTGAAGTTCAAACTGTCCAACTACTTCAAGAAGTAACACAATAGCTATGCAACTTTCATCTGAGTGGACGTGAGGCAAAATCTAACCGAATTCGAAAGGTGTAACCAATGGTTAATAATGTCCACTGTATCCTAGTCAGCTTTATTACCACTCTTTGGTAACCGCAAGAGCAATTTGAAAATAAGCTCTTCAACCCACAGTTACTAGGCATCGGCATAGGTTTTTCTGGCTGGTAGCTTTACGGAAACATAAGCTTGTGACAGTCGTTCACAATCCTGCATCACCCGGCACACAAAAGTAAGTTGACCTTTTTGCAATCTTACTGTTTAAATCTATTTCATCAACAGCATTTACGAGCCAGGGTACCAATGAGTAAACATCAAATGGATCATATACACTAACTTGCTGATTGCCACTCCTTTATCCTAAGTTGACTACTAAATTCTGGGGTTGAGTAGACTGAGCAAGCAACTAACATTAGGAAGCTGATGGTCTATTCCATTTGACAGATTTGCTTATTTGTGCAAGAAAGGAACCATGTCGGTCAACAAGCAAAATGTTTCCTTATCACAATCGATACATGGGAGTTTGGGCTGGCAAAACGAAATGTTACGACTCAGAACATCCTTCAGGATACACAGACGTTCTGAAGTCGAACGAAGAAGAAATCAACCGTTAGATGGTGGTTTAAAAATAAACAGCAAATTACTGCAAACTGCCTCAATCTTAACTGGAGTGCTTTGCAAAAACGGATAGTTGGGAACTGAGAAGTAGGCAAATGAATAGTGACCTATTCCTCATTCACAATCAGGATGAAGAATCGATTATCAGAATACCAGATTTGGATAGGAATGATTATCGACTGAAAAGAGATCAGTTTATGATAGACGCCATATCAGTCGTCAGCCCGTAATCGTTCTTCCGATCTGACAGCGACTTGTTTCTATGTTCAACACTTCTTTTTTAGGTCCAACTGTAAACGCACATAGCAGCTGGTAGGCATTACATTCTGTATAGCAGACAATTGCACCAGTATGAACTGCATGTAAACGATGGGGGAGTTTTGGCACATTGTTAAAATCTTTTTGACAACTCAAAGTGGATTTCGCATAACCGAGTGGATTAGATTATTCTGCCAGGGATCAAAACAAAAGCTAATTTTATTTTCGAAATAGCTGCGTGGACTGGAGACAATTTGAAAGCTTGACTCATTTTATCCGATTACATGGGTGTCATACCCTGCTGTATCTTCTGCATGAACTGTGACAATTCTATTGGACACATTTAGTGCAAGACATTTGTCTGGCCCTCTGTCCCGAATGAAGTTGTTCAAGGTTCAGCCTCTCTTTTGTATCTAGAATCTAGTTGCGTAGCTAATTTCATGATAATATGGAAAATACACCCGAGACAGTAAATCATCTTGAAATGCGGTGATTTATAGCTTTTAAAAATGTGAGAATTATCCATCAATACCTCAGGAATGCAGTGGTCAGCAAAGAAAGCATGGTTAGAAAGTATTAACAACCGGTGTGAAAAATATAAAGGTTCATCGACCGAGCCCTAACACTGGATTAAAATAAGTTCAGTATAGAAAGAAACTGGCGATAATGATCACAGTATGTTCAGTTTATAAGTGATAAGGCAATAATTGCCACAAAATTCATCCACTGCAGCCTAATTTTGTATCGCGTTGAATTTCTGAGCGTCGCACTGCGTGAGTTGTTTTATTATTTATCTATCCCTAGAATGGTATCTAGGTTAAAGGTGGTTATCAGAAAGCTGCTGAGACCTGAAAACAAAGGCAAATGCCACCCACCGTGCCGAGAAAACAGGTTAATCATACGACGAATAGGCAGCGGTTTATCCGACGTAGTCTGATGTGAGGAGCTCACAGAATCATTTTTCCAAATGCGGCGTGTTTGAGAAGAGTTTTCCAAAGTCGCATCGTGGTTTTCAAAGTTGTCAGGTCTTGCTTCACCTGGTGGCACACCAGAATTGGGTAACGAACTCGACGGACCAGATATTGATTCATGTGTCTACAGGTTATGAGAAGAAACAAATCAGTATTAGTTGAAACATTACCGGAAACCTAACTGACCAGGTTTATTGGGTTCTACCAAATTACGTTAAAAATATTTGTATTGCTGTTTAATGAAATTTTCATTCCTTATGCTGAAAGATATTTTAAAGAAGCTAGTCGGAGAACGATAGGGTGCCCAAAGACGTTTTCTCAATAAGGCGCTCCGCTCTGGAAGAACTCTGGCATGTGTGTACACCAAGTTGGTGTTCCAAGATATACACAGGAAGAAATCAGAAACAAAATAAAACGTAAATGTTCAGAGGACTATCCGTGAATGATGCACCAAATGCAATCGGACCTTGATGACTAGTGATCAGCGTCTACTAGGAGGACCTCCCAGTTAAACGTCAAACGGATGTCATGCAACCATCCTCACTTGCACAGATATTCATGAAAGTTTCATTTCACATCATACATTAGGGGGATGGAAAACATCTGGACCACTACAAAAAACATCAAAGGTTAAACAGTTCAGTATAATATACAATTTTACATGACATAAAACTGGATTGCAGCGGGTACTTCGTCTGAAATTAAAATTTCTAGAATCCCACACAGATAGGGCTGAAATAGTTCATCCCTCATTCGTAAGACCACAATGATATATTTATCGAACTGGATCAATACCTACTGTGCATTCATAGCACTGTGGATCACAATGTTTCATGAAGCATTCTTCAGCAACATTGTTGCATCACTCCGGGAAGTTAAAACTTGGTTCATACCCGATATAAAACTTGATCTACATTTTTTCGTGCTGATTAGAAACATGACGCTCTATCAATACTGTTTAGTTTTGTGAATCTGGAAAGTAGTATCCTGTTTTAGATTTTGTCTGTAAAACTATGCATGAGGGATTTTCTGTCAAGCCTGGACTAGTAGAACTGTTACCAACCGAATATCAGCAAACAATCTCTAGGCTGTGTGAATAACGCTCGTCGATGACCACTTTCGAATATGTCCGGTTGCATTGACAAAGTATCAGCGTACATCATAAATCCAAGAGAAACCACGCTTCTTTATCTTGATGTTAGAGGTAAGCTAATTCAGTTTACCAAAAGCATTTGGTTTCACTGTCATTCTTCCATGGCAGCTGGTGTCAGGTATGATGAGTCCTAATAAATAACACAGACTGAAGAGCAAGTTAAAAGTTTGAAGCAATAAGGGTTTAGCGCTGTACAGGATTTGCTTTCCTCATGACATGATGTAGAGGTCGTGTTTACTAGCAATTTTGTCTCAACTATTTGATAGTTTTTCACTTGTTGCATCGGTATTGTTTACCTCAGTGCAATATTCCTCATCACAGTATGGGGATAACGAAATTGTCATCAGTTGCAAGTGGGGATCATTTTACTGTGTGTATCCAGTTAAAATGTTACAGTTCAATAAAGTTATAGCAACTGCCTTTTTACCTTAGTAATCATGAAAGTATGTCTAATCTGATAATGGTTATGAAGTGATGGTTTAAGTACTGCATCTCACATCCACCGATCTGTTATAGTGGAGCTGTAATGTCACCCAAAATGACAAAACGACCGAGCGAATCCCCATCTGTAATGATAGTTCCGTGAAGGTATAACATATGGTTCTTGATACCATGTGAGCTGCGGCACCCGATTTTTCAATGTTTTAGTCCACCATTCATAGACTTGCAAAAACTACCAGTCTTGTAATTCATATTTGGCTAGTTAGAAAGATTGTACTCGTTGGCAACGTGTCTCAGAGAGTGGTGTGTTTGTATTCGGGGTACTTTAGCTCTTCAGCCAACTTTATTCAATCTCGTTATTCCGTTCACTTTTCCTTTCTTCAGATGTTTTTTCTCTGAAGATCTTCCGCAGCGACGTTGTGGTGGACTGAGAATTCAGTCACCATACGGTTACATCAAACTCGTAGCTAATACAAATAAGTGAACAAACACATGAAGTCTTGGTGCGTTCCATGTAGCAAATTGTGTTTTCTAGTTAAATAATGACAGATCAGCTTCTCACATTTGATGGTAATGTAATGATAAACTAGTAATAGACTGATCAAGTAGTGGTTAGCGTGCTGTATTGGTCCATGTTCTGTTAACTGTACGTAACACTTGTTCTAGCAGTACAACAGCGCTTATCGTCTGAATGGCCCGATTACATCACATCACTACCGCAGTGGTGCACACAACTAATGCACATCTCAATGAATACTAGGAACTAACAAGAAACCTTGATACACGTTTTAACATCATGAATGTTTTCTATTGCTGTCTGAATTAGGCCTAAAAACGCCGGCTGCATGGAGCTCGGAAGCTTTGGTAAATGGAATGTTTTGTGTTAACAGATACAATCGGTATTTGCCTTTCATATTTGTCTTCTATTACTTCGCAATGTTCACCACTAAAGAGGTATAACATCTGATCCTTGATAACTTGAACCTTCGGCAATCCGGTCTCAATATCACAGCGCTTGAAGTGTACGGTCTAATTGCCGTCGCTGTACTGTTTGACATGATTCTTATCGGTAACCACCGTCTCGGTCAGCAAACATATCCCATCGATGCGCCTGGTTGTTTCAGAGGCACTGGGATTTGAGTTCAGTTGCATACAAAACTGTTTTGCTATTTTGCAAGGCATTCTTATTGAAGTTATTACCCATAAAACACTTTGAGGAAGGATGCCAATTTTGCCCGGGTGGTTCATGGACTATGCCTGGCTGGTTGTGTGCTGAGTATGTTGAAAAAAGTAGATTGCTAGACTTCAGAGATACAGTAAACTGGTTGAACAACTGAATTTTGCTGTGGCATTTTTAATCTTTTCGTACAAATTTTGAGCTCGACTTGTAAAGGAAAGTTTACGTTGATGGTTACGTGAGTTCTGTTGTCAGTGTTGCGAATTCAAAGTTAATCAATCAGTGCATGACGAAACTTTGTGGCGGTTGCATGAGCAGTGGAAACATATCAACTTGTGAAAAATATGCTCCATAACGATCATAGGGAATGCTTGCGAGATTCAATAGATTATTGCACGGGAAGCTCGTAGACACTCGGAAAGTGCAGAGGCATCTACTTACTTCTGTTGCGCCTAGGGTTTTCTGCTCGCTTCCTGAGTAGGTCATCTGAATTGGCTGAATAGAAAAAGGGCTCTTCTGTACTTCTTCCGAGAATGAACAAGATTCTTCCAACACTGCGGTGTCTTTCTTCTGTAATACAATGGCAACACATAAGTACGTGCATAAAATGTGGTGTTTAATTTTAATTCCCGTCGGGACTTAGAAAGTGAAAGCAGTCCGGTGTTTAGTAGAAGCAGACAAAACTTATTGTAAGTGATTGTCATTTTTGAGCAGGGAGGCATTGATTCGGATTAGGACTGTGCGCACTCCCCCATGCCGAAATCAACAAATGTAACGTTCAACAAAGAATCCATAAAAGCGTCGTGGATAATCGTCTTCAGTGTAATTTTGCTTCTAGTAAACTTATCAAAAAGCTTCACTATCAGCATTTTCAGCAGTGGGCCGTACTCACAAATATTATCGCCTGGGTTCCTGCTGGTATTGAAAACAGCCCACAAAACTGCAAAGCAATAAATTTATATAAAAATGAGGAGATGAAATACTAATAAAAAGAACATCCAAAACATTGTAGCTTTTCGGATTTAGAAGAGTCAACAATTCTTCGGACAGTCTAACCGCTGACAGCATGAAATGCCATATCACAGTGTTTTCAGTCGGTGGTGTGAATGGTCACGAACATCCTAACCAGTCAGATGGCACCTGTCAACCTTGCAAAGCGAAATGGTAAAGCCTTTCATGGCCTGTAACTTCGCGATCTTCTGCTCGTCTTGCATTTTCTTCCAACCACCAGCAACTTTATTGAACAATGGGCAGTGTGTATACATTCTGTCGATATATGGAGTAGGTGACCCTACCAGCAAGATGTATCTTCCACACGAATGAGCCTGGTCTTCGATCCACAGAACAGAAATGAACGTATCAGTGCATTGTAAGCCTTAGAGTTAATCAACAAATGAACATGTTTGCGGCGAGACAGTGACAAATATCCGCAACTACAGTACATGTTCTCGCTACTTTTGTGAACAACTCGTCAGACACATCGTTAGCAGGGGAGATGAATCTACTCAAGTGAGCAAATGGATTGGTTCTCTCCAGGAACTTCACCGCGAGATCCTCGGAATCCCTGCTTCCAGAAGTGCATCCACCGTAAGGCTGAAAATAGAAACAGGAGAACAAACACTTCCATCGATTTCCACATGAAGTAGAAAACAGTCAGGATAGTCGAACATAAATGCGCACTTTGTACACAAAGCGGATGTGCAATGCCCGATAAATCAGCACATTCAGCTGGTAATCATCTGTGACCAAGATAGTCCCAGAGAACCTCTCGGGCAACCACGTGTTCAATGACCGTTGTTTGGCAAAAGGACTGCCAACTGTCCACTGTCTGTCACAATGTGGAGATATGATCGATACACCCGTGACCGGGCCGGAAACCTAACTTTCTCTTGTTTCGTTTTATGTGTTTCAGAAATGACCGCATTATGAAACCCTTGAGCAGCAGTAGAGGCGAAGCTACTAACTCTGAGATTATGGTCCGATGTCCGGGCATCTTTCCCAAAAGTGGAAATGACTACTGACGAACATCATTCATCAGACTTTTCCGCAGTTTACCGTTTGGGGAGAAAGGTTTTGGTTGACTCACCCAACAACCTTTCTCCGTCATCTTTGAAACAGCTACAAAAAGGTCTGAACCTGAAGGTTCAGTACTTTTTAATGATTCACCCTCAGACACCACTCTGTTTTTCAATGCAGGATCGTCGAGAACGTCATAATTGTTTACATTACCTCCAACATCAATAACTGATTTAGCCAGCTGCTTAGACTGTTCCTCAAAATGTCCAGTCGACCCTTCAAGTCGTCGCAACAGGCTGTGAATTTGTGAAACATTTTTTCCACACATAGCTCTATTAACATCCTGTCAACTGTCAGCACATTCACGAATCAGCAGAAATACCACATCGATAGATGAGCTTACTTTATCGTTTTGGCTTGCTACGAGATGAAGCTCCATTATGTTTTACGCAGACCATTCGTGAGTTTGTATTTTATATTTCCGGTATAAGGAACAAGAATTAAATAAGGACATCAGCCCGCTGAAACATTCAGCAACACCCACGCAAATAGACAATCAACAACAAAGCAGGCATGTGTACATACAAGCAGGCAGACCAGATGACCTTTGGGCGTTTGTTAAGTAGCACCCTAACAATAATCTCCCTTCATGTATGTGCCTAGCCTAGAGAATTTTTATTTCACTTGGTACAGCAGTGATCAGAGAGAGACAGATGGAACATTTCGGAGTGACACAAAACCCTAACCGAGATGAAGTCTTGTCCACATATTGACCTGTCACTTCGAACTTAAAGTTTGCTGAATGCCGTCGGAATGTCAGTTCCAGAAAATCGTAGGTCTGCTCTGGGATGAATAGATGTGCTGAGAATGTCGTATAAGATGGAGTATCCTGACTTATACCGGTAAGTAAGTGAGAATTGATTTAATGTTCCAGCCTTTCTGGATAAAAATGAAATATGTTTTCATGACCCTCTCAACAGCCCATCATATACTGCTTTCCATAAAAGCTGTTGGTATGAGATACGACCGAGCAGCCAGTTGAGGAAGAATGACGTCATCGAACTGATGTAGAAGATATTCCGTTTCTTGCTATTGCTGTGCAACATGTGTTCCCATATCTCTATTGCACTTAAAGATTGTAAACTTACGATCGTTTAGGTAATGAACAGCAACATTTCGATGACAGAGTTCGTGACCTTGAACTCCACTGCACGGAACAGCAAGTGGTTATCGCTGGATCACTGATCGAACGGATTTACATCGTCTTGAATCGTGTCCTACAGAATACATAAGTGGGAATAGGTTTAGCTCACTTGCATAATGCGTCATTGCTAATTTGGCAACCCTGGCAAAACGAAATGGACTCATGGGAATCACCGATACTGATCAGTCTGGTAAACACTTGCAGAACCTAAAAATTTGTTCATCCCGCTCAACTGAATTTCAGGTCGTCTGAGAGGTTTATTTGCAATGTCTTAATTGTGGAGTTGTGCAGGAAGAAGGTATTTGATACAGACATTATAGAATTAAAGGCAGACGACATCAAAACTCTCAGTCCACTTTCAAGAGTTGAAAGCGGATGCTAGATCAAACACACAATTGTCTACCAAGAAACCTGTCATGCTTTATTGAAAGGTTCACTTTCAAGCGCTCTTGCTTCAAATAAACGTGCAGTAGGCGGTCCATTTTCCTTATAAACCCACGAAAGCGAAGTTGTTGGTCGACGACTTGTTAGGTTTTCTGCAGATGACCGATGGACAACGGTTATTTGAGAAGAACCGCAAGCGACTCGGCTGATCCGTTTGCACGTTGTCTCCGAATGATCGGAGATATGACCACCAGTCTAGACGGTTTACGTGAACAAACATTCTCTAGTTTTAAATTCAGCTGTGACGCTATTGCTTACAAAATTGCAAATGTCCTTCTATCAGCTCAGTATTCTTTCTAGGTAAGAGAGCTCGAACTTCCTTGGTCAGAAGAAGATGAGGCTTTTAGCCAAGTTATTTTGAGGCAATTGCTCAACTCTGGTTGGCCTGAATGCAAAAGTTGAGTTCAAATGCAATGCGACAGTTTACTGTAAATAAGTCAGACATAACTACCGATGTGATTGGACTTCCATTCAAAATTGTTGAATGATAACGGCTGGTCCAGATTTTGGAGATTGTTGACAGAAGACGGTATCTACACTTGATACAGCACGAATGAAGCCGAAATATTTCATCCATGCAACTGAAGTGTCTTTGAAATCACGATATCTAGCACAATTATCTTGACAGAGGGCGTCAAAGGTGGCTTAACCGTAGCCTTTTACATTTGGTTTGTGACATAGCGTTACCCCTAAGCTACTGCCTGAGATACTACTGACGTTTGGCAGGCAGTCATGAAGTATGCATTCATTGCTACACTTTATTAAAAATTCCGTACGCAACTTCTCTACTCTGAAACTTTCTAACTGGAAGCAGGATTACAGGAATGATTGAAGGAATGCAAAATAAACGGCTGCATGAAGCAGAGCTGGTGGTAACTGACAACGATCAAGTGACACATGTAAAATATGTATGTAAGGTACTCCCAGTAGAAATTCTTGCACCCACACTCGAGCACATTAGCTAACTATCTGTCTGAAAGAGGCTAGTAGAAGAGTTTGTGGTGAAAATTTCTGTAGTACTTCGTAAACAGTGTCCATCAACACTTAGTTTCTCATTTGATCATACGTGTAAACTACATCAATTGGCCCCTCCCTAAATCGTTTAGTCGAGCTCGACATGATGACCGACACATATCAAAAATTCGGCGGTCGAGTGGGAATTGGTAACCATGCTAATGAGTTGTTGTGTCTTTCTGGAAGACAAATAGAAGGGTAGGGTGAGAGGCTCAATAAGAGGTAAAATGGAGATTTGGTTCACATTCGTGATAGTAGTTGGTTGGCAGACGGAAGGCAGGTAGCTTATTGTGATCAAACCGTTAACGGTTCAAGCTGCACGGATTATTCATATAAACGTTTGCCGCTAAAGTTGACCTGCCAGAATGACTGGAATCTTTGTGATGATAATAAAGCCGTGTGTGGGTGGTCGAGATATCTCCTAACAGTGACTGACTGTCATGACCATAATTAACTGAATTCCATTCCATGATTAGATGCCATCCAGATATACTGCACTATACTGATTGCGTTCTCCCCTATTCTGTCTACCTCTAGACCGGTCTTGTGACATTGTGTTTGGTCAGTGAAGGTGCTGGAGACAAATCATGACAGTGGCAGTTAATCATCCTTCTCAGTCATTTTCACACATCAGAACAACTTCCTAATCCATTTTGCCGATATCTTTGTTAAATGACTGGAGCCACTGTCGTGTGTGCAAAAAGAACTTTCGAGCAAATAAACACTATGCATGTAGCGTCAGGAATTTTTTCTTACTTGGACGGGACAAGAATTTCACACACATTTTATCATTTCACTTCTTGTTGCAAATTTGATAAAATGTAATGAACTTCATTCAAACAAGGACCGTGCAATACACCCGTCATTTCAAGTTCACTTAGAGGGAAGTTTGTTTCAGAAGCTCATAAAGGTTATGTGCAAACCAGCAGATTGAAAAACTACCCGTAGTTTGAGCAACCGATTTCGAATAGCTGCTGGAAGTCCATAAAAGTCTGGCCTCTAAAATGCAATTTCTAGTTCTGTCGACCTCAGTACATGTTTTAATTCAACCGGCTACTTGACCGCTGGGATCTATCGCGTGGCTTGAATTAAAAGCTGATGGTTCATGTTTGAATAGCCAACATGCTCACCACTCCAGGTTGCTCAGTGATTATGGCCACCTGAACGTGAACGTGCAGCGATTTGGTTTTACGTTGTCAAGTACTAACCGCGTGCACTCTAGCTTGTCTTTGTGACCGTAACCAGTGTATAACGGAGCAAATGATTACATCGAATACGACAATCCTGAGGAAGGTCATCTTGGGTGTTCGAAAAGTAGGATAATGCAACTTGCTCGTGAAGTTGTGTTATTCGAAACGGATGAACATATGCTAATAGGGTGTAACCAGATACACAACGATAGTGTTGTCTGTTCCATTACAAACGATGGTCACGAGATAGGAAATGCAGTGAAGTTGTTCTTAAGCGTTTTATGGGTTTCCATGGGTTCTACTTACCTCCACAGTTCCAACTCTAACCCTAAAAAATAATTACAAGAACAGATTTCTGGATTTTACAGCCCAAAAGATACAGACATTGCATTCGTGAGTGAAGTTAAACCATTTCTAATATGCGTATTGGAGGAACAGTCTGATCCTAAAATCTCCCTCCGTTTAATGCCTTACTTAGGGCTGCTTCAAACAAGCGGACACCCAGATATCTCACTACATTGTTTTCTTTGATAACTGAAAACCACCTGTTCTTTATAATCAATAGACCCATGATCTTCTGATAACGTTCAAGAAACTCGACCGTAGTCATTTTCAAGTAAACAACGGAGCTGAGCTTCAGACTATGATATTTTCATTATTTTAAGGGATCATAGAAACTCAATGACATTGTCATTACTAATACAAAATTTTGGTTTAATTTTATCCAAACCAGCGTGGAATGTTCTGTTGCTCTGCTGTTTGATTGGACACCCATTCATTGTACGATTGACTTCAACAGTACTTACCCTGATTGAATGCATTACCCAATCCGGAACATCCATGTACGGTTGGTCGCTGAACCGCGACTGTATAATAATACCGATAGATCATTATCATGAATGAAGTTATCAGGAGTACCTCATTCATGGCTTACAAGGGTAATGCAGAACAGACTGAATTTATTCACAAAACGACTAATCGCCTCTCATCTTCTTCAGATATTGTGCAACAGTTAACATTTTGTGTAGTCCATTCAAACACTCCACTACAGTTTTAGCTCTGATCATTCAGTAACCCGTTTAGGCTTAACAGTCTGTAACGTTTTTATGTGGGCCGCCGATCTGTTGGATCTGGTGGTTTCGGTTATTGATTTCTGGTGTTAGAATCCATATCCATCTTTTCTCATTCCGTAAGTTGACACAACAGCAAAAAGCTGACCAAGGAGTATTCGTTCGAAAGTTTACAACATGGAATCAATTTTTAATTTAGACCCCTTGACTCATGCCATGTCCCGGCGCTTCATTTAAAAAGTCAGTACTAAGTCCGAAAACGATATCACATTTTCGAACATACACGTCACACATTGAATTACAGTGATGAGGTATGGGTCAGTATGTTGCCGGGTGAGAAGTTGTCAATTTTTCTGGATCAACAGCTAACTTAGTAGACAGAAATTAATTATTCTGGGTTGTATGCCAACTGATCATTTACGATGGTGACGCTCACACATACACCTGTTTTCCTGAAGACTGCAGAGTCAAGGACTACCACACAAAACTTTCATACCACAAACTGAAGTATGAAGCTTGGGTATTAAAATCTGATAAACTAACTCGGTTACACTATAAAAAAACTAGTACTACCACCTGCGCTCAATACGTGTGCAGTTCTCGCCAACTACGCGAAATTAGATCCTGTTCGTTCGCACTTTAACTCAGTTGTTTCAATTAAATCAGGGGCCACGTTTATTTCACTGATAAACTTTGCTAGGGTTCATGCATGTTTCTGGTAACCAGCCTGGGTCGCCTTTCAGCTTTACGGAATTGTCAGAAAACAATCTACTGTTTTGAAAGTTGATTTCACAATTAAATAAGGATAACAGAACGAAGCTGTTTTCTCTCTACGACACTAGATCCGGAATGTTAAGTGATGGGGTAGCCTGTGTTTGAAGTGAACAATCACCACGGTTCCAGAGTTCCCGTGAATTTTTAGTAAGTGATTAAGCGGTAGAAGGTTTTATCCCATCTGAATTAGTTATATTTTTAACCCCTCTTAGTAGTGTGAGGGGCTCAGAAGGTTGGAGAGACGACAATTATTTTACTGTTTCACTAGAGAAGATAAAAGCAGCTGATGCTAAGAAAAGCTGGAGTTCAGATCCCCTCGAAAATATCAGTCGCATCTGATTTACTGTTAATTATGGAGCAAGTCGTCTGTTATGGATAACAAAGGAGTTTACGGTTGACTCTAATTTGGTAACAAAACGCATACTGCCCTCAAAACCTCCTAAGTCTTTGTACCCTGTGGTTGTTCAACATTTGGAGCAGAATGAATTTTGATGAACGTGTCCAAAGAAATGGATGCCGTTTCCAGCTGGAACAACAGTTTTCGCCACAAAAAAACGGTAAACGTGCATTTATTCTCATGGCATTTATTTTCCACAGGTTACTCTCATAAATGGGTTCGGACATTTCTAGGAAAGTCTGTCCTACGGGACCAGTAAAAAATATACCACCAAGCGAGAAATCTGTCGTGAAGTTACTTTATAAAATTCCGTGTAAAACACCTAACTGATGTTCAGTTGAAGTGACCGATCCCAGAAAGTTCATAACTGGAAACAACGAAGAATTATTGTGGCTGACAAAATAATGTCTATCAGTCTGTGGATACACAATGACACAACATGCGCATAACATAAATGTTTCCGACACCAAACAGAAGACGAAGTTGATGTTGATCAAAAACAAAAAGGGTTTTGGTTGAAGATGTCTACTGAAACGCACGCATTTTTTGATATCGTTTTGGCCGCGTTTTCTTCGTAAAATACCTTCTGATTCCTTTACTCAAGTTTATGGCGTGAACCGTTGAAGAACTTTTCACAAAAGCCGGAAATCCACCTACAAATGGCCAAACAGTAAAGACTGTCTATCTCCTACCTCACTTAATCGATCTACCAGTCAGTTTGGGCCTCCACATTTGATGGACTGCTTAGATGTTTTGTCCAAGTTCGTTACCGAAGAGTTTTCTAATAATCCGTAGATTTTCCAAAAAAGCATTAATCACGCAGCAGTAGAATTTTTCGTGGAAAAATTCATTACTTTCTACCAATGTTTAACACTGCCACGAAATGTTGCATTTGAAATTCTATCTAACAAAACATCTTTTTAAAATGAAGTTTTTCAGTCAGAAAATAATCACCTTACACCGCAGCTTATGTCGTGACGGAACTGAACGGTTAATTTCCCATTTGAAACGTGCCATACGTATTTGAGGAATTCTCGTGAATTTTACGACGATTATTTTTATTACTTTGATCAAGATCACTGAGCTCATTTTCTTTTTTCAAACCAAGACGTCATCTTCTTGAAAATGTTACATAAGTTGATGTTGTCCAGTACAAGCTATATCAAACTACATCAGCAAAAGCAAAACCCAACTCTGAACAGTTATACACACTTCGAATAACACATGTTTTGTTCATTTTTCCCTAAGGGAATGAGATGAAGTTAGACTGTATGCAGTTAACACAAATTATATCGCGAAGAGGATTTCTTCATTGGCCGAGTTTCCACTCGGAAAGGAGAGTTTTGGTTATTCTTGAAAAGGTCCGGTTAAGATGGAAGTGGAACAGTAGTGAATAGGCAGTACCCATTTTTTCACTTCAATGTTTAAACGTCAAATATGATTTGATGCCAAATAACTGTTTGCTTCTTTGTAACACCTGTGGTGCTCTACTATGAGGTACTTCGAGATGAAGAGGTTTTCTTTTGGGAATTAGTTGTTAAGCACATTGTTCATTTCCGCCAGGAAGCATCTTTCCCCACAACCTAGTTGTTTACTGAATTAAAAATAATGCATCACATATGAGACATCTGAAACCCAAAGATCAATCACATGCTGAAGTATTCGCAGTGGGTTGATTGAGTAAAACACTCAAGGGAAGATTGTAGAGTCAAATCAAATCAGTTGATCAGCTGAAATAAAAAGGTTATTCGTACGATTCCGGTGGGGACTGTTTACCTTGTCCTAATAGGAGATGGTATTTTAGTGGTCGGTTGATTCAAAATAATGTTTTGCCACCAAATTCCCCGTTCCCGTTGATGTACTGGATCATCTGTAAATTTATTGAGCGTCACGTTCACACAGCTCAGAAACAAGAGTTTATCTATTCACCATAGTATGCTCGAGCTTATATTTTGAAGGCACACTGCATAGAAACTTTTACGTGATCGACACATATGAATGTGGACGCCTCTCAACATGAGTTGATGATTTAATTCTCCGATATTTCTCGGCTATTCCTTTTTGTGCAATGTTGATCTTGTATCTTCAAAGTATGTCAAAAGATGACTAGCTGTCAATGAGAGAATGCAGGATAAGTCTCCACTTGTTCCTCTATAATCATTTCACTTTTCCTAATCATCTATAATTTTCCAGCTGCATATTCGCTAGTAGCAAACTTATTGTGTGTAAAATCTTTCCAAGTAAACTGAAACATCTCCGTGGTATTCCACCATACGTAGATCTCCCCGGACAGCACATTTTCTACGTCCGACCAACATCCGTTTCATTAGCCCTCTCCACCTTTTACCATCATGAGCATGCGTATTCTTTACAGCTTACACCACGTTTTAATATAAGGTTTCTGCGGTTCAATCCGTTCCGCACACGAATACAGAGCACACCAAATATTCCTCAATGACAAATGAACGGTTCAATGAATACTATTTGACAAAACTCACAAATAACTTCTTAATCGATTGTGAATCGTCGTTCTTGTCACTAAAACTGCCCGGTTGTCCAAACTCCGTCAAGCCTTCCGGGGTAGGTGGGTCTCGCTCAACCGAGTTTTCCATGTATTCAACACCAAGGGAGGACTGCCAAAATAATGAAGACGGCTCGAGCTTCCGTCGAAATTTCATAGTCAAGACAAACTCTCATTTGAAGTATAAATACTTTGGGTGCATATTAGAAACAGTAATACTGGCCAGTGATGCTCTGATGAACCCTAAATTTGATTGTTGGTTACTTATCGACGGAATTCAGCTGAAAAATTTAAAATAATCGCAAACAACATATTGCTTCAGTATATTTTGCGCATGATATACAACTGAGAATTTTTCATAAAAGTACAGCAAGGTGTGGGTACCTTACTAGTGAACGTTTAAAATATAGATGTGACTAGTACTATTATTTAGGTCCAATCTCTCCCCCTTCTGTTTCTCTTCTTTTTCCTCACGTCTGTATTGCAGTAAAGCATAAATTAAAACCGTTGATTTGACGTTGTATATGATCATAATGATGTTTTCACATAATTGCTTGAAGATATGAAGGTTTAAATCATGCGCTGTGTTGAACATCACAGGTTGTTCTTTGGAGAACTGTGAGTACTAGCCCTACTATTCGAAATCACACAGCCCTTTAAAATTTTATCCGGTATGTTAGTACACATAAGTAGGATGACCTCTGCTGAGTGAGTGGTACGTATTTGATGGCTCAAATTAAGCTGTTCAGATGGTTTGGTTGAGAGAATTATCCTTCATATCCAAGAAAAACTTTACCCAATACAATCAGGATGGCCGAAATTTATATGGTTTGATACACAAAAATCGTGACAATAATGAACCTCCAGTTTTTCTTAGCAGCTAGTGCATAGCAAAATGAACCCTAGGATCTAGTTACCACAGCTAAAGCAAGCATACTTTAGCTACTTCAACTAAAAATATAACAAATTTCAGAAAACAGTTAAAAATTTCCAGCAGTGAACCACGAAAGCCCGCACTACGTTTTATGCAACTGACCCAAAATGTTTGTCAGCATACACTCATAACCAACTGACGCCAGACCAGCAATCACAACAATGTTACGTTAGCTGATGTGCCTATTTTTCCCACCAAGGGTGATGGAGTAACGCTTTTGCATGGACGAATACGGAAGCTATAAGTGAATCAAACACACACATGAGTCAAGGTCATTGTGTTTTGTTTAGCAACCCACGGTCCCTCAGCATTGAAAAAAAGTCGCTACTAAAACTTGTCATATGAAATCATAGTCATTATGTTAAGGGTACATACGCGTGTCAGCTCGTAGACCGTACGGTGACAGCACTACACACTGGAACTTCTCAGCACGTACCGAAATGGTTTCTGGACCTAAAAGCTGGAAGGACTATGGGGGGCCTCAAGAACTCACTTGCTTTTCTATGACAACACAGTAGAACCGTCTAATGCTTTCTGCGTTGTCTGTCAGATTGTAAACAAAAGCGCCCTACAAGAAGCCATCTTCAGGCCATGAAAAACCACCTTTGTGAGTCTAGAAGCAGATAGTAGAAAAAGTGAGACTACCTTGGTAATCTTTTGTGCGAAGGAAGATTACTAAAGGTTTTTGAGAACTTTTGACCTTCCGGTGTTGAATTCTCGTTATTTTCTCAGAACTTCCTGTTGTGTTCGTAATACTCTCTCATTAGTTTGGCAGGTTGAATTTAACATGAACTGATTGACAGTATTCCATTTATTTAACTTGTTCGATTAACGTAAGCATGTAATTTGCTTTAGTATTCAGCTCACCTCCTATTTGATTGTCACTCTTGTTCTTTCGTAAATTGGGACTACAATCTAAGTTTTCGGATACGGCGTACACGCCACTTAAATCGAGTTACGACTGTCGACTAGACAAATATTATTATTCTGCTTGCACGCACTTGTTTGCTTTTCCATTTGGTTAGAAGTTCTTGTGAGCGGTCGATGAGTAAAATCTAAATATCACTCAGACGTGCACCTTACACAACAGTTTTGGCGTTATTGGAATTGTCAACTATGTGTCACTGAGTGGACTACCTTGAATCGCCAAGTCAACAATCTTCATGTACTCTAATACAGTTTGATTTTTGATTCAGCCTACCGTTTGAAAACATTTTAAAATATTAGGAATGTAATGAGAAGCGTGGGGGTTGGGTATTGTTTCCTGTCAAGTGATTATGATAGCTTTATTCCGATGCCAGGTTTACACCCAGGAGATATGATGAACAAATTGTGAAGTTGTCCAGCAAGAAGTAAACGTCCGTGTGGACACCAACTTACCTTGACCGACAAACTTTCTTGCATGCTGACATAGAATGAGAAAGTTCCAATGCACTCACAAACACATGTAGGCCTTTGTTTGTCACTGGCAAATAAACAGAACTACCGATACATCAGCAAACGTGATGCACACAATTATTCTTTCAAGGAAATTACTCAGAACATATTCGAAAATGTTTAAAAACATGTTCAATAAACCTATACAGTTTGTGATTTGATAAGCTGTAAAGCGGAAATTTTACACAAATAGGAAATTCGATTGAAGAATGAGATTCATTGATGATGGGAGCTCTGTAAGAAAGAAATAAAACCTTGTAGAAAAGAAATATATGAACTTTTCTAGCGAGCTGTTGTTAGGGCATGAAGTACGGAAGTAAACCGCAGTAGTCTGCAGTCCACCTAGTGAAATACATCGAGTTTAATTAGAACTCAGGCAAATGGTTTCATGCAAGTCCACAACTCTAATATACACAGAGTTGTAGCTTAAACAACAGTCCGTTGAGTACTACTATAAATCTGGGATGAAAAAGGAAAGACGTTGAGTATATTTTATTATTGTTTAAGAACTATAACGTACCAAAATTACTCTAACAGAATTCTCATCCCTAGGTAAACTCGTAGGCGAAAATACACTTTTTTATTCCAGGATGTAACCTATATGTAATAAAATTAACTAGTTCACCGCACATAATATCACTCCGATTCTCATTGAACGTCAGAGTCAACTCACGTCACCTTGTTGGAAGATACACGCTGTTGGCACATATTCATTGCTCAGTTTATCGCCCAAATTCTCCAAAGAATCCAGGTTGATCAGTGTCACCTCATTTAACTCGATCATTTCGTTTATCTGAGTGCAAATTTTAGCGAAATGACTGTTAACTTTGAATGCAATCAACGACAGATTATATACAATTCGAAAAAATGATAAGTCCGTTCTTTCTTTTGGTAAAATTTATCCTATCGCCAGGCAAATAACAAATTCCTCCAATAAACGAACAAACTTTGAGTCGAATTTAGCTCAAATGGTAGATGGTGGCTCATTTGCTAGTTAGTTTTGCTGTCTGTCACAGACCAGCTACCTGCATGCACACACAATTTATCCTTTGTTTTGTCCACCCAGTTGACCGCTGCTGAACACCACGCATTCTTCACATAGCTGGCTTTCACGTCAACCATCTGTCTAACTTGAAATCATATCCGGCTCTCTACAAAGCCGTATCGGTCGGCCATAGCGTTCTAAATTGCTTAGTAATTACAGGCGGACGTTACTGCAGTAAGATCTCATAGCTAAAATGAGTGACGGTGTGACTCAGAAAGACCATCTCACGTCATCCATTGTGAGATATGGTAGGCAATGCAGGGAATGCATCACCACTGACCTGCACTTTGGAAGTGTTTCTGCTATCTCTACATCATTCACATTGAAATCCTTTGGCTAACTGGCTTTGGTAAAATCGTAACTGACCAGTCAACTTTCCACATTTCAAACGGTACACAAAACTGTGGTCCTTGAGTACCAGTCCGTTGGAAGTGTGTTCATTGGAGTGAATTGGTAACGGACTGAATTGATGACATACGTTAACGGTCACGTATTGAATCGGTACCAAAGAAGTGGACGACATCTACAACCAATTACCTTATTAGTTTTGATCGGGGGAATATTCGACCAGTGCACATAAAAAAGCACAGTGAAGTACGAATAAAGGCTGTGGCTTTCTCATGTCAAATCCTAGCTGGATAACCATCTTCTCTGGTGTTTCTGATAACTAGTGCACGAAAATATAAGGCTTCGTAAACTTCGTCACCACAATAGATGCAGTGGTCACAGCAACGTCGTGCGAGACTGCACGAATCTTCATTTACGTAACACACTTATGCTAACATCAGATAACTAATGTGTCCATCTTGTAGAACACCTAAAGTTGGTGGACGTAGCACTTCATATTATTTTTGTGGAAACGTTCTAATGGTTCTTATAAGTGGTTGAGGTAAAGCGTTCCAAATTAGGAAGTTAGCTAGAACTTGCACTAAGTTAATAAAGTGCAGAGGATTGTTGTTGTCCCCAGAAGGAAAAGAACTAAAGTTTCACTGTCAGGAAAATACAGAATCCCCCAAATGATAAGTTTTAGTAAATGCATAGTGTAAGTATGGTGATTCTAGTTAAAGTGGGTCAGTCTAAAACAACATCTGGCTGATAAATTTGAAGCTTGAAATGTAACTTCCATTCACCCTTCAAGCAAACAAAACCCTAAATAATCACCAACACTTTGAACTGTGATCAGTTGGCGAACTGTAGTAACGGTAAAATGGCCAAAAAGTTTCCATTTGTTACTTACTGTTTGGAAGTGATGGACATTGTAGTGTCCTGTTCAGTATTTGGCTGTTATGTTGACAGAAGTTATAAACGGCATAACTCAGTTGTTTACTGTAAAGATGATGTGCCATTGATAAGCTTGCATTCCCGATATTCTCTAGCAGGGAGCTTGGCTCCATCTTGGGGTTATTCTCTCAATTTGGAGCAAAACCGATCGCAATGTTTATCCAAAGCTCAACTTCGGCATTATGCACATGTTTCATGCTGACTACTGGGTTCCCCTTAAAAACTATTCTTATTATGTTGAATCAATAAAGTTTGTTCAAAAGATGTGCTGCTTTCGTGTGATCATCGCTTGTAGCCGATTGTGACGATGCCACAGTCATCTCATAGTAATGGATTATCATGCATTCAAGTAAGACAACATAATATAGCCTGTTTACCAAAAACGTAAGGCGTCGTCAATATGCATTACGGGAATTTTCTCAAGTGCAACAGCATTGCTGCGGCAAATGTTATGATGCAAGCTGTCACTGAGCCAACATAACTGTGAGCACCAAATTTATATCTGTAGTACATTATCATTGAAGCACCTGGCGCACAAATCGCAGTGAATAATCGACGGTTATTGCTTTAGCCACTTTGTGTCATAGTTTGGGTTTTCGAAACGTGTGTAAATAGTTTACGGAGGATTTCAGCCAATGACCTTGCAATCAGTATGTGAACAAGTTGGGCTTGGTGCCACCAGTCTTCTGTACTGCACCCACCTCGGAGAACTGGATAAATTAACTTTGAGAAGGTATTTCGTGCAGATTTTCTCAATTACGGTTTTTTAGAAAGAGCATCTGTTGCAAAAATGTTATCCTCGTTAACAGCATTGCTTCACAAACGTTAGATATTGAACAAGCACTGTTGTGCACAAAAACAGTGGGGCATGAAGTATTATGCTGGTTGACATAACTACCGTGGGTTTAAACATATTTTGCACAGAACGCACGATGAGTGGGAATTTTTGAGGTTCTAGGATAATTAACTTGGGAAACTTTCCAGAAGTGGTGATTTCGAACTGACGCAAATTTGCTTGCGCTTACACTTAAAGCAGTTACTCTGTGTGGGGTAACAGGGGTCAATCTCAGACTTCCAGTCCTTTCTAGACAATCACTTGTACGGTAAGATATGCGGAACTCTTCCAAATTCCTTCCCCGCACGAAACCAAACGAGTTCTTGGACTGTTAGAAAGAAAGGAATGAAGTTTGAATAATTTGATTGAAATCAGTCAGAAAAGACTCAAATTTATCAAGCTTATTAGCATCTGCGAGCTTAGGTTAGTTTAAGACACAGTTCACATTTAGACGTCCATCATTTCTGGTACCTGGTTTAGCTATCTTAGTTCAGAAGAGAAGATGGCTGATTGCAAAATTCTGAATAACCAACCCATCAGTTGACCAATGTAGAGAGTTTTTAATGTGTTGTGCATTGTACTGACGATGTCTTCTAGCTTAGCTGAACAGCGCATACAAGCTAAGCAAGCAGTTAGAAGAAAAACTTGACACAGTCAGGCAATCTACACAATCGTTCAATTGCTCTCACATCTTCATAATGAAAGTTGATTCAGCAAGGTAATCCTACTTATCCGTAGTTACTTATCATAATTTAAACTATAGTTGACCGTTTGTGCAAAAACAAGCAGGGATTTGTTGTACTTTTGAACGAGAACTAGTATTAGTGACATTCCCTGAATGATTTTTCCATTAAGTATTTGGAATATGAATAAAGAAAACTTCTCAAATGATGCAACAGAAATAAAGCTTGAAGATGTATTTAGCAGTATCCGAAGAGCACAAAACACTTCACAGTTAGTTTGGTCACATTGCCACCAGAAGTCAGTCTGAATTAAAACGTCCAGAAATCCTTCGTAAGATTTATAACAAATATCCTAATCAAATTCAAACTAAAATGTTGGAAAACAGTTCTTTTCATCCGTTTCCTCAAACCGAAGAAGAGAACTTGCGATCTGGTAACAGTTTTATTTACGCACATCAGCTGCAATGATAAAACAAGTGAATTTTGAACTTCTCATAGCAACAACAACACATGAACGTGCTAACCAAAATAGTCTCAACTTTTCATACACTAATTTGAGGATCTCTTCCGTGGTAGATGATTATCGCCTCAACATCTCTATACAAATAGCCGACCGACGTTGTCATATGTACATTGCTTCTTTGTTTTTCAACAGAATCATATTTCGATTACGCAGAATCATACTTAATGAGGTCAACCATAACAACTGGATGATCTATTGCCTGGATGTGCCTTTTTGAGTTTCTTTCAATCGGCGGGTGCTTTCGACGGTGCAGCTGAAAAAACACTCAGAGTAATAGTATGTAATAAGTTGATGCAAATACCCATTCATTTTGACTAGGGGAACGCCTCCGCAACTGTCGCTGAAATGACAGATTAGGTGGAAGGGAGAGAGTGGTCGGTTGTGTTTATCAATGCGGGGCATGTCCAACTGATAATGCTTAACAGGATGGAGGACTAGTCAGCTGGATTTGTTGCAATGACAAAATCCGTTGGCACCTCAGGTTGATCATTAGCTGGTTACTCATGAACTACATTTGTAAAACTACAGTCTCTATTCTGTATTGCAATTTACAGACCTTGTGCTTTTCTCTTGTGGAAATTCACGAATTCCTCTTGATAATTATCATCTGCCAAATCCACATTTAGTAAGTAGCTAGTCTTTCTCCAATAGATTTGTTTTAAGGATGTTTCTGATCCTGTGAAATAAAGTTTCTCTCTACGCAGGGCTCAAACGTATACAGCCACCGAAGTACATTTACTGTCTCATACATAGCTCCAATAGACCAGCCGATGAAGCCTTCTGTTTTACTTTATAGTAAGAAGAGTGTCCAAAGATGTACACAATTGTCTTCTGCCTTATCAAATACATTAAGGTTTGATTGACCAGAATCCAACACACGACAAAATGGAGTAACACAGCGTTCCTGTGCCGGATTTTTGGTGTCATTCACGTAGCTTTTAACTGATGATGAACTTTCTTCAGGAGCTTTATTGTGAGAACTGGTAATCCTTACAAGTTTTGCTGTGTTTGCCGAAAGCTTCTTTCTAGAAAGCAGGTTAATAAGTTACAGAGGAAGTTGGCCTGATATAACACAGTTTTTGACTATTTAAAGACTAACGGAAGTCCTTCTAAACTTACAGTCTTGTTATAGAGACCAGTATAAAACTTAGAATAAAACGGTGCATTCCGTTTTTACGGGAAAAAATCAGGCGATTGCCATCTTCCGCATCTCATGATACTACTGTAACTTACTTTCAACTTGATCAAGGTACACTCATAAGTGTAAGGATAGGCTGCTTTAAAGGACCTCGTCGAGAATGTTCGGCTTGACATGACTGAATTGACGTTCACACATTTTGTCTCCGGTAGCAACCTCAGATGATTTTGGAAATCTAGCTGAAACACGAGCAAAGGTGCGGAATCGTGCAGTTTGTAAATACATTGACTAACGTTTTCTGAACTCTAACGTACATCGTTATAACAGTTCCATAACCAACGATATTGTACGGAATATTGAGTTTTCCTTCCCAGTTGATGACGGTTAATGCTGCGAGGTGTAAAGCATTAGGCTATTCACTCAAGTTGTATATGTACTCGTGACGGTTTGTGTAAATTTTGAGAACACCGAAGCGAGTGTTGTAGCTGTTGCCAGCTCATTGTCAGTCATTGTCTTCTACCTCTCGCTAAATCACCAACCAACAAACTTTGAGTTGGTTTATTTGTCATATTCCTTGGCGAAACGCGTCGCCAAAAGAGATTACCCAACTGGTCCAGTTAGGTATTATGTCGTGTTGTTGTACACTATTGTACAGTGTATACTGACATACTCGGCAGCTATACACAAAAGCTGTTTTACTTAGCCAAGAAGGCTAGTTTGATAATCGTTTGTTTGCAACATTCGGTTTGGACGTTGCGTTTTAAAAGCGTCCGATACTGCTCAACTCCCTTGAACACTCTAGCCTCAATAAAACATTCAATTATGTTGTCTGTAGTTTGCCTTCAGCGAAAAGGTAGGATAAATAGCCACAGTTGTGGTCGTAGTAAGTCGGTCCTCCTACTCAGCCATAGTTTTGTTATTCTCTGGATTTTTTCAAAATAGAGTTCTTGCCGTTTTTGACTTCTTCGATCGTTTTCAGGGAAAACATTGAATCGTTCGCCGTTCTTCTTTTCTGGACTGCTCACCACAAAAGCAGTAGTGCACAAACGATTGCAGTTTCTACCCTCAGGTACAATTCTCAGGCATTCATAATATTATCCCTGTTCAAATGGTGCTGGCGAGGTTGGTATCATTATCATGTGTCTGACAACAGTATCCTACTTTGCAGTCCATTTCCACTGGCTACTCTTTTTACTCTGCTAGTGCTGTTCTTGTCAGATTGATGGACTGGACAGAGTACCACGAAAAAAACCGTCGATGGCACTGCCGGAATGATATTGTAATAACAGAGAACATTAAAGAATACCTAAACCGATCACGTCACAGCTCAGAAAAACGTCGCTATTGCTGCTATTTATGGATGCTTGTTTTCCAAGTGGCAGTTGATCAAATCAAATGTCTGATTCTTAACAAAGTATACAAGTGACAGACACCTCTGAATGCAAACATGTTGCGCCTTTTTGTCTGCCAATCGGTAAATTCTAACATCATTCACGTTATCTTCGTCACCTTATTTGGATACACACCAGGATTATCATATACAACTTTCAACCTATGGCTCTATATGGATCAACGTTCCCTTTGTAACCTGATGACCAACCACAGAATACAACTCCTCTAGTCCATCATTTTTATGAAACATGACAGTCGTTTTAATGGCTAACTGGTTAAATAAGTTAAACACTACAAAGCCAGGCGGTCAACCGTTCACCTCAGCTCTCGCTGGTCTACACATTAAGGAGTCGATATGTTCATAACAATCGACATATATCTGGAGTAAACAGGGTGCAAACAGACGATACGGTCTTCTATGTACTGAATGTCTATGAGTAAGTACTGCAAAACAAACCTGTTCATTACATCAATAATTTTCCTAGGGCATACAACTGACCTTAGTTTCCAGTCATGCGATGACTAACAATCTTGTGACTTCAGCCAGACATGTCAGGCTCCAACTTTTATGTACATGCTTCGGTGTGCACGGGTTTTTTTAGAGTGCAGTGCCACCCCGGAGTTGAGTCAATAAGTAGTGAAATGTACGTCAGTACCGTCGAATCTAATCATTATTTCCATTTAAGTAAGACTGTACCATCTCATAGGCTACTTGATAACCTTAGCACTTCGGCGGAGTTTTGATTGGCTCGGATTACATGGTCTTCGATTGTAGAGCTTATCTTATCTTTCTTCTTCAGTGAAATTGTTCCCAGACTGAAAGAAACTGTTACGCATATCAACTTTGTTTTTTAATACATTTTCTGTTGAGATCGCATGAACAACGGTTTTCAGAAATGTCTCTACAAGGTTTACAGATGACGATCGTGCGCATCCGTTTTATTCGGTCTACCCACAAGCACGGACATCGTGAAAGTTGTTTAATACTGGATAGAATGTCTCCAAAATGGTGCAATGAGTCTCATAATTTTTTCAGATGAGCTGAAGGACGTTCGCACGAATGTTGGAGTTACTACCAAATAGGACCGGCTTATAACTTTTAATTTATAAAACTAAAGATTTAGCCTCATCTGCAATCAAAGACTAGAAGTAAAAAGATCGTTATTTTTCTCCACCTATATTGTGAGAGGTTAACGCCAGAAACCGAAGTGCTGCGTAGCGAATAAATGTAACATTTTGTGCCTTATTCCATTACCAATACAAACGGCATCGAACGATGTCAAGTGTTAAGCTTATCTCAAATTCTGGGCCAATTAGATCAACTGAAACTTATCTTATTAATACGTATCAAGAAAAAAAGTAGTGGTAGGCCCTTCGCCAACTGATTCAAGTGGTTCAACGTAAGAGATACGATGCAGTTCTATCTACGGATACGAGATAAGTTACCTTGATAACAGAGGCTGCCTCTGCAAAGTATACCTCGTGAACTGGAAGCAACCGTTTTAGACCACCGTGCTTGCCCTTTCCACTTTCTCCAGCTTGGGTGTTCACGGTCTTACTGCCAAGTCTGTCTGTCGATTGTGACTTTGTCAGCTAAAAAAAAACAGACGATTTGGCATAACGCCCGGCTGGAATTCGGGTGTCTAAAATAATTATTCATAACGCAGATTAAAAAGGAAAGCCATACTGAATCTCCAGAATTGATGAACACTTCTTCCCCGGAATCATAATCACGTCTATACACTTCTAAAGGCTAGGTAATGCACTTCGAGTAAGACTCGAGGTAGGTCAGCTACCGGTGAACAACAAGTTAATCAAATCGAGATCAACAAATAATGAAGTGTTTTCAACTAACTACATAAATAAGTGGTGAGGCTGCTGGAGTGTTAGGGAGGTGGGGAGCTGTTGGTTCTACATGGCTTGTATGAAGCACGGGGTGATGTATTCACTGCAGCTATATGGCAGCTTAGCACAAACCTTCGTTGATGGTTGCCAGCTCCTGGTAATGACCCAACATGGTTCTCGCTGTTAATCGTGTCCAGCAGATTTACAACATTAGAGCTTATTTCAGCCAGACTTCAATCTGGTTGATATTATTTCAACCCTGTACCATGCACCTTCAGTATATTCCATACCCTCCATTTCATAACAACAGGAAAATGAACAGGAAACCCTGGTTTGGGGGTAGGTGGACATCGGAACTACTACATCAGGAGGTATCATCGATGTACACATACAGACCAGGTACAATCTCATTTAAGTTAAACTAAAATACTTTGTGGGTGAGTAAGCTCAAACTGATTGCTATCTTGCTGCTCAGTTGTAACATGTTTGCTTGAAATTTCAATCTGACCATTATAGCTTACTTAACTTTGTAATGCGTTTCCAAAAAATGTATTTGTCAACCGGTGTTTTGTTACCACCAAAAAAACTATAAGTCTGGAAAGGTGGGTACGAACGGCTAGTAATTATTTGGGATTAATTAAATGTGTCGCTCTCAAGCTGTGGACTACGTGATCTACTGGTCTTCCGACAGATGAAGGCTGAGATTCATGGCCTGACTATTCTAGTTGTTGCGCTGACAGGTGCGGACACTGAGTGAAGCGGAACAGTGAATTCGATAGAATTTGACTTACTTCAATTCAGGACTCGATTAACTGATTTTAGGTTGCAGATGTTTCAGTCAAGCATGTTACAGCTTAGGCATGGGAGTTTGTACGCATTAGGGTTTTTCTCTTCCTTTCCAGTATGTTGACAATACTGTTGTTCTACTTATCTTGCTGCAGTTGAACATCTGTTGAAATCACCTGTTTAGTTCTGTTGATAATGCTAATGATGAGAGTGAACAGTATGGTGAAGATGATTTCCCTCTCATAAGAAACTTTATTGTGTATTAGTTAACAGATAGGCGCTACTCACTTTCGTTACGTTCAGACGTTTCAGTCAATCTAATTTTAAATAAGAGCAAATGTCCGGGTTCGTTTTCGTCAGAGCAGAAAAGTGGTGTTGTATAACCGTCTGTTATACAACAGTGGTACATACTTTTGCTAGGACCGAGAGTCACGCTCCAACTTTTTTGCTTCACTCGACATCTCAGCGGTGGAAAATCCCGTTAAGCTCTAATTCCTTAATTTAATTGCTGAAATCAGAAGAACGTGAGTAAAACTGACAGCATAATTGTTTATTTGTATGTCTCTGTATTTCGAAACTATTGGCTTCTATAATATCCAAACGTCAGAATGTGTGTTTGAACACAAATGTAATTAGTTTAGTTTTATGTGCAATTTTCGTCTGTTTTATCCTAAATAACCAATTAAGCATTGGGGAACACGCCTTTCTTCTAACGAACCCGTAATAGCCGATCAAAGCTGGTGTGCTAATGGACGTTAACGTGTCTAGACCAACAGTATCCGAATGCTTAACTCTACTCTCGTTCAGTTGATTGGCTGAGCTAAAGTTGTCCATCGATCATTCAAGGAAAGAACAAAATGAATAACTATCAAACGTTTCCAGTGTTACGGTTTGCCATCATCTTATTAGGCGCAATGTACAAAAATATTCAGATTAAGAGCTGTGTTCACAAATTGTTGTGTAACTTACGAAGTTTCTTAATATGCATTGGCATGTGTACGACCGAATAAAGTTTACTGAGCTCACTTTATGCGTTCGTCTATGTTCCAATAGATGTTTGAAGTGGCAGTTTCCTAGGTTACAGATGCCAGTTGGCCAAAAATGAACTTTAAAAATTTGAAACAGTTCATTCCCTTCAGAAGTTTGAACAAAACTGTTAGAACACGAAAACTGGTAGATGCAAGCATTTCGTATTGACTCGTCAGTACCAAATTTGCAATAACATGAAACGGGTTTTTTATATCGAGCAGTTAGGGAGCAGGGTTGATAGTNCGAAATGCTTGCATCTACAAGTTTTCGTGTTCTAACAGTTTTGTTCAAAAATGAACTGTTGTTTGCTAGTCATAATTGATCCGGACACCTAACAGTAAACTCCAAGTATAAATGCAACGCTCTTGGGTTTAGAAACCACTACACCCTTTCTAGTAGGAAGGAGATATCCACAAGCATTATTCTATAGGGTAGCTGATATTAGAAATCTGTTCACTCATGTTCTGTAGCAAAATAATAGTATGCCAGTTTTCAAACCCAATTTTAATCCAGGCACATTTTTCATTGTGAGATTACCAAAACTGTTGACTGTTTTACAAACGCACAGATGGGAGTGACAAAATATACTTCAAGAATAAAAATAATGGTAGTTTCTTTAGTATTTCATTAAAGCAACTGTCTTATGTGAGGAAATAAAGTGCTGCGGAAATATTTGACCCAGGGGATTCGTTCAAGATATGTTGTTACGTAATGGGAGCCTTGATTTGTTGCAAAGTCGATCGATACTCGTCATTTGGTTTCCTGCGTGTTAAGATAATGGAGTTAGGCAATGAATCTGCTTTGACGCTACTCCCTCACAGTATAAGAATTATTCATTACACTTTCTCTTGTTATTGCTGACTTCTTATCCCCTAAAGTCATTAATAACAGAAAACATCGACAAAACAGTGCACTACTGAGTGCAGCAAACGATGACTAGCCATACAAACGTGGAAAGATGATAGCCCCAAATTAAAGATAACTTATTGAAGACGCACGTGTGCCTCTGGAATTCAGCATCAAGATGCTTAAAACATGAACATAAGTGAGTGATTTTCAGAGGAAAATGTAAGATGGCATCTGCAAAACAACTCAATTTTTTGCTGTTTCTGCAGTTAATTTTACCGAACTGGTCAAACGGCGAGAACCTGATCCCGACTAATCCTCGCTTCTTTCAAACTATGTAGTCAATAAATCGTTGTCACAAGGGCATAAACTTCAAAGACAAACCTTACCTACGGTGACTAACTTGCAAATACTTATCTCCACTTCTTTCTCCGAATATTACCCTGTTCACCTCAGACGTTACGCCAAGTGGCTGGAGTACCAGTAAAGTGTTCGATGTGGCAGAAGATTAGTTGATACTTTTGTTCTACAGTAGAACCATCTGGACACGTGCGCTCTCAACAATACTAAGCACCTGATCCATAACCTCATCTATCTACGCTGTTTGTTGTTGAGGAAAGCATACAACCTGTTAACCTTTCTCTAAATGAATCTCTGTTTGGTACCGGTATCCTGAGTCAAGGGAACTCAATCTTCTAAACAAAATACAAAAATCCCGTCGTCTGATGTTATTAATTTTAGTTGGGTTTATCCGTTGCGTCCCGGTGACTTAATGTTAGAGGGCTTTACTACCACATACGGAACCATGCATCTGTTGCTGTTTTATGCCCAGACGGCCGAGAGTGCGGTGA
This sequence comes from Paragonimus westermani, assembly GCA_008508345.1. Classification (NCBI taxonomy): domain Eukaryota; kingdom Metazoa; phylum Platyhelminthes; class Trematoda; order Plagiorchiida; family Troglotrematidae; genus Paragonimus; species Paragonimus westermani. The sequence continues at coordinate 48,827 of QNGE01004259.1, forward strand.
TATGTCGATGTAATTTTTAACTTCCAAGAACAAGTTTGACATAAGCTGGAACATGATGTGAATGAAAGTCACATGTTCACTGGTTAGTATCTAAGTCTACACACTTGATATGGTGTCTGAAAGGTAATCACTTGGTTATAACTACCTCTCTAGACAATAAAATTTGAACGTTGGATAATTTAACTACAAACACGTTAACTACCTCAATGTAAGCATAGAACTGGTCTGTCTGTTTTACCATGAGAAGAATTTCATAAACCATGGGTTGTTCCCTCGGAAACGTTGGCCGATCATATGAAGGAGATCAACTAAAAGATAAACTGTGGTCGACCATTTCACAAATTGGCTCCAGATGGCCATTTTCTGACTGTTGTAATCTGCGTAACTATCCCGAGTGCAACGTCTAGAAATGCATCTGCATCCTGGGTTTTCATTTTCATTAATTGATACTTCTTGATTTAGTTCAATGAACACCGTTACATCTGTTTCTCTGGGTTACCCACCCATCACTGGTGAGTTAAAGAGGCCTGACAATCAGACACATAATCGCAGCTGATCAAGCTCATTATCATCATCATCATAGACAGCAATACATCAGTGGTTAACACTAATGCTTAACTGCCACACAACCATGAAGAAACAGCAAACCCTATATAGAAAGAGAGAAGGAGAAAGAAGGGGACGGGAAGGGACCTAACTACTGAAAATGACTACGTCC
>QNGE01004259.1:50728-65094 GCA_008508345.1 Paragonimus westermani
GCTGATAGCTTCACTGACAGACGGTCGCCTGGGACCAGTGGCACGGATAAGCTTAAACAGTTTGCCAGTGTTTCCTGAGGCAAAAGCAGTCTCCATCTCCTCAACTTTTCCCAATAACCAAGCCTCACGATCAGTCTTTAAGCTACGTTTCAGTTTCCTACGGACATCTCTTCTACACTTGTTATATGAACTGCTCGTAACTTCTCATCCGCATGTGACCTTACCACTATTAGCGAACAGTTTGTGACGGAATACCAGAACAGCTAACAAAGAAAGGTAATCCGTTCACTCGTGAGTCTGACGAATATGGCCATCATAATCCCCAGGAAGAACAGGAATCGAACTACCGTTTATGCTATACCAAAGATACTACCAAAATGAACTTCCGTCATAGTAAAATGTTGACACCAAATTACCACTTGCAACTTGCTTACAGTCGCTGGTTTTGCATTCTATGCATTTCTCACCCAGGCCCTTTTGAAATGGAAAACTACGTTCTATTCTCGTCAGTCTGCGTCGGCGGTGTGTAGCATTGCAATGACTGCGATTGGAACTCCAGTCCTTGTACTGGTAGAACAGTAATTTTGATATCTACACCATTGACCAGTCTATCGTGTGCCCGTATTGATTGACTGCCTTTAAAGGAGACGCGGTGCTCGTAAAATCAACTTTAATCAATAATATCACAGTTGGAGATTCTCAACAAATCAAAGTGACAATATTCAAACAGACCTCCGACTGCATTGTATGGAAAGTTTGTTGTCTCCTTGAAGAGAATTGCTGGTCGTCTGGCCATCGTTTGTATCTGATAGGACATTGTTCTGTCACGTCTCACAGGCAGCTGTAGTTGAACATTTAAGCATGATAATTCAGGCGTGTTTAGTGCAAAGTCAGTGACACATGGGCTGTTTCATAAGAACATGGCAGCAGTTAGAACGCCCGCCATGGGAATGGTGTGCACTGATGGCAAAAATCTGGGATGAAAAACCTATTTGAATACGTAGGCTCTTGCCATATGTGACTGATATTCATTTTAAGTGCTGATGAGTGTTCGAAGATCTTTTCTAGTTAGAATAGAGCAGCGCCACATATGTTCTATGTAGATACTCGTTCCAGCTGACAAACTCACGTTAAGTCATTATCAAATTTTCGCCACATGCTTACGGGTGAAGTAAGTCTGCTGATTTTTAAAGTCATGCCATCTAGAAGAACCAGTCACAGAGATTCTCCGAGTCGAATGTCTTCGATTCATGGAAGAAAATGCTGCGTTGTGGATCATTTCGAGTATTGTAGTTTCCCATCTATTTTAATTAATATTGTATGCATTATTCGGCCAGTCAGGATTTGTGTGTCAACTTCCAATAAGCTCTTATTTAATAGAGTAATCTGCGCACTCGAAGTGTAAACGTTTGTAGCTTCAATCCCCTTCTGCTGAAAAGCCAGTAATACAATTGTCGAAGAAGAACGAATGAGTATTTTTTTATTCCGGTTAGATTGCAGCCACTGATATAAGATCATTCGTGAACGTATCAACAACATTCTTGATATTTTCGTTTGAATTGCAATCTTTCTCACAAGCTCATTCTCTCCTCATTATCGGCCAGTATAGGTCGTTTATCATACCAAGATCTAAACCCCTTATTTTAATGTTGTGGTCAGAGCAATATGATGCTGATAGATGATGACCTTAGATACAGATCGACTGGTAAACTTTACTTATCCGATTCACATTCAAAAGGGGTACAACGTTGATTGCGGTTGGCGGCAGCCTACCACAGTAATCTGTGTCAAAGGGCGTTTGCCCGGAAACAATACCGCAAGCGGCCTGTGCTGCACCGGCTGCGGTTTTACTGGCACACCAGATATTCGGTGCACGCGCAGGTGTGGGATCGAGAGATTTGTGAGTGCAGTAAAACACCATCGATCACGCAGTAAAACTCATACAATAGATAGCACAATGAGATAATTTTGCACAAGATTTTTCTAAACCTCTTCAGCGTCTACACACGTTTCTACTCCTTCGCTAACACCGTTTACAATTTTTATGGTAGATTGCTATATTTCTCCGACAATATAACTGTAAAAGTACAAAGTTAGCATGGTTGCCACAAAAATAATAAGCTGTTTTTCCATCACGAAGAGAAGTATAGGAATATGTGAGCCCGTGACTTTTCTTTTAATATCCGCTTCAACAAACACAACATTTTCTACTTCGTTCTCTTGAGCAACAGACAGCTGCGAAAGAATCCACTAGATACTATATTTTAATTATTATATCACTTGGAATTATTAGTATATGGGTAATAACTAGACCAAAAGTGTAGTTACCGTACGGTATCATACTCTCACCTGTGCTCCTAAGAGATAGATAGATACAATACAAAGGACACTTTATAGTGTGACAGAAATTCCACAGTTATTGGTACGATATCTTGTATGAGTAAATTAGGTAATCATTTGGTCAACATCTGGTGGGACAATGACAAGGAGTGTTAAATGAAACATCGCAATCTTCAATCAACTCTTTGCAACTGACAACTTCCGGTAACCAAATCAAGATCAAATGACTAGTTTATACAATTTTGTGAGTATGTTAGCATAAAATGGAACAAAAAACTGGTGAACTTTCACCAAAGAATTAAAAACGGTCGCTTGTATGTTTCTCAAGTCAGCAGAGGGATAACCACGAGAGACAAGTCTTTTGGCAAGAACGTTTTTATCATTTGTCGTGAAACACATCACTTTGTGTTGCTCTCTCGTTTCTTTAGTTTCCTCCACACTCATCTCACTTTTTACTGAGAGCTGCTTCAATCAAATTCGGAGGACTTACTTGTGAAGATGACGGTTTCTTTTTGAAGGTGTGTATGATAACCGGAACTCCTGTTTGATACCGTTTCACCGTAAGATTGCAGAATATCCCATTTTTGTTTCCGAAGGCCTGATTTCTTACTGAACAAGACGCCAAGTGTCCGGTTGGGTCCGTTAGTCTCGTTGAGCCTCCAATACCAGATCGCGCGTGTAACAAGAGCTCGTGTTTGTTTTGGCATTCGAGGTCGGGATTTTTAATAACAAGTGCTGTTTCCCAAGATTGTTTCGGTATATCTCTAACGTAGAAAAAGAGACCAAATGTGAAAAGAACTAAAGTCAGACTCCGCGGTTAACATTAACAGAAACAAACTTTCTCTTGATACTCCAGTAAAAACCTGTATATATTGAATGTTTTCCTGAGAGAACATGACGTTGCCAGGAAAATCCAATTTCGGAAGTATGTAGATTTCCGACTGGATATACTGTGAAATACGAATAGTAAGACATTGTTCGACGAACCACAAACTTTGTTCTATTTTTGCTTATTTAAATCCTTGCTGACTCAAACAGGAAACTTAGATGCCTTGTGAATGAAATAAGAGAAATCACGTGTTGCATTCTTGTTAATGTGTTGGGTGTACTTTTCATAAATTTCTTCTTAGGCTATTGGTTATGGTGAACGTTTGCTTGAATAAACGATGGTCTCAAATTTCCTAAAAAGAATATATTATTACATTGCTTTCTAAACATAATTTATACGATAGGAAGCACAGAGTCGTACTCAAATATCTAACTTTAAAGCGATTCATTTGAAGATGACAGAAAATGTAATTTTCATGTGCATTAAATGAGCGTACGATATTTTTAAGTCGCTTTATTTTTGGGTGGAAAAGATGAGTGTGCTGTAATTTTTGCAACTGATCATTCATCAAGTGCCACAATTTTTCTCCCGGTCAGCGGCTTATTTTCAAGTGTGAAGTTTGCCCCAGAAACACTAGATAGTACGACTGCGTAATCGTCAACGAAAAACTCTTCGGTGCCTTTACCGCGTGCTACTTGACAAAGATGTTACCAATAAACCTTTAAACTATTTTCAACATTGATCGCATAATTTGACATCGAATCATAACTCGATGTACAGATCAAGAGGTGCGTCGCCTTACCACCATTCAGAAAGCTCATCAGACCTCTGGGACATGCTGGCTTTATTGGGTATGTTATTCTCGGAATCTGTTCTGATACCAATAATCCCGTAAAATTCAAAAGACATCCCAGAGGACTCAGCAAACAAATTCGGTCCAAGATAAGTTGAAGTCTTGAACTATGAATTTTCTATTGCAATTGAACATTTCACAAGTAAATCCACATCACCCATGAGTACATCAGTGTTCAGCATAATTTTCTTTTTTGATTCCACGGTGCTTTAGCAGCTTGAAGCCCTCTGAAAGTGTACACCACCGGAAGTGTGTTTTCTTCTCAAACAGGTCAATAGCCTCGCTTTTCCATACAATTTTTGTAACAGAGGAACTGCACATTGTTATTGATACATTTGTGTCAAAGAAAGACTCATTCAACTCTAGACCCACTACTGCTTCATCTGTTATCTCTGAAGCATTTCGAAATGTTTTCTTGCAAAGTTGTCAGAAAAGACCGTCCAACAACAAAAGAACCAATTTACAGAGAATACCCCGTTCAACACGAGAGACCCTCCTATTTTTGGTAAACTTCGACTCTTACTCTATAAAGATTACAATTGATAACGACCACATCTATAGCTTATTTCACAACAACATATTAAAGCGGCCGGGTAAAAACCGTTTCTCTACGCATCTCAAAACTGATAGTACCAACCTCTTACATCACACTTGGCATTAACTCCGTTTCATGACACAACAGTTTATTTTTTCATCCATTCCGCTACCGATTAATACTTGGATGCTTTTTCTAAGTTGCGTTTATCACCGAGAAGGTTTTTCATAAACTATGCAAATTGTGTCCTCTTATGTAGTGCAATATATTGCCCACAAAATCAACGTGGCCATCAAACTTTCTTCGGAACATATTTCACTGTTTTCCTCAAATTTCACTTCTGAATTTTAACGAGTGTTAAGTTGTGCCATTTTCATTTTTTATCGAACCGTCGGTTCTTGAAAATTCTGAATCGATTACTATGAACAGATCCCAACAAGTCCATCAGGGTTGTCAAAAACGTAGGTGCGTTTCTTACCTTACTTTAAATTCAGTTAACTAGATTGCGTTTTGTGTGAAGTGGACAAACTGCCTACGAGCCCCGAGAAAATTGCTGTGAATTTCGCGAACGTTGGAAGTCATCCACATTGGCTACACTTTCGACTCGTTATCTAGGGTTGCTCCCTTGGATGCAATAAAAAATCACATCAGGGTCCACTGGTATTCCACCTACGTTCGGCGGTACACATAATTCCTAAAGTTGCGGCCATATTTTGTTAAAACCCAAATGTCTGAGAGAAATTCACAAACGTAGTTCTGTTCGAGTTAAGGTTTTTTGCTTTGTGTGAATATCTCGACTATATATTGCTTGCAAAGCTACCGTTACTGCCATTAGTTAACACATAATTACTTCATTATCTTGAATATTTCTTACCTGCGGCTGACAATCCTGAACGGTTTACCATAGTTTTCTTGATTGCTGATAACTGATAAGTTTACTTCTAACAGTTTTGACATTGTAAAGTTCATGGTGTAGAATGAGTGTGCTCGCTTAACTTGTCCAATTGGTTCGCAAGATACTACAGACTTTTCAGCACACGTATACACAGCAACAACTGAAGCTGGAATAACTCCCAACTGTTTGTATAAAAGATGTAGTTACCTTACTGGCACGTGTGAGTTTAGACAAAGGTGTTTTCCTCAATCCGCTTTCATCTCCTTCTTTTATTTTGCCTTCTAGCCTGGACTTGTTTCTGTTTTCACTGTTTGATGACAGTAGTGCACCAGTGACACTCACTGATGTACTGTTGTCTGTGTCCATGGGGATAAAGACAATAAAGAAGATATCTGCAATAATGAACTATTTGTTCAGGTCTAGAACCGTGCTACTTTGTGATTGTGGAGTTTGGCCACTTGAATAAGAAGTCGTAAGTCTTTTCTACTATTTTATCCTTAATGTATGTAACGAATTGTTGCCAGTAACATGCAGGCTTGCATAATAATCAATCTCACTGATTTATACGCCCCTTTTTCGGATGAAACCAACTGTCTCGTTCAGCCCACACGAATTGGTTGATAATTTTCTGACAGAAATCAAAAGCAGAACGTAATGATGTTTTGCGTGATTTCAGTGGTCAGTTGAGTCTGATCTGTTGTTTTATGGTTAGTCCTTTGCGAGCAGCTGATCTATTTTTGTGATATATCAGGGTGAAAATTACTGAACCCTGTTTGGCTTATTAAAGAGGCAGTGAATCTCAAGGATGTTTTTTTGAGTAGTAGACAAACGAACCGTCACAAACCGTGGGTGTTTTCAAATTTACCTATGGAGATCTTGTCGAACGATTCATAGTTGAAAGCCATTCCGAACAATGACAGCACTGATTAAGTAAGATATCTGAGACATAACAGTCACAAAACTCGCTTAGAAAAAGAAAAATGGCGCTTTGATCTTCATTCAACCCAGCAGATTATTGTCATATTTTTGGAAAGGTCATCAGAATCCTGTGAGATTATAAAATGCCATCGAAGGCAAATGAAAACTGAAGTGCTCGCAACATGGGGCATAGACACAGAAAATCACTTCGTTCCTAGACCACTGGTCATTTATTGACGTAACCTCATTATCAGCCTATTAGGAACACTTATCAAAACATTTGACTTTTACTGGGCCAGAAAACTTCGATACAAAGCACTGGTTTAAGTTTATCGAAGTAGACTGGGATGCCCGTCTGGTCTCTAGGTAGCTTTTTGTAATTTCTTACCAAATTCGCATCTTGAAAAGTTACATAAAAACATGGCCTTCCAAAAGTCTTTTCCGTTTATTCCGACAAACATTGTTCTTTCGCTTCTCACTGGGTGTTATTTATTTCAGTTCACGTGATGAGATGGCAGTGAGTTCTGTATGTGATCACAGTACGGTAACCGTAGTATAAGCTGACCTAGTTTAGTCTTATGATTCATGTTTACATACCTACTGGTAAAAGAAACCGCACTCTCAGGAGTATTGTTCTGATACCTGTATTACTTGTCTCAGTTTTCTCAAAGGTTTCGAATGCATGAAGCACCGCATTTCGGTGTTAACTCATGATGAAGGAATATAATTGTTATGATCTTAAAGCACATTATTTCCATATTGCCCTCTGATAGATGCCCATTTAGCGACCTGGAGATTTCACTGGCCTGTCTGCAATATAATGTGTAAAATAGTTCGCAAACTCATAGTTGCATACTGTACCTAGGCTATCAAGAAAGTTCGCACGATTCATGCTGTCCAATTGTGGGTCTGCATGTCTTGTGACTGTGACGCGAACCCGAAACGCACACGTGTCAAACTCCTCCGGTTTCCTTGCTCGTCGATGGCTGGTCACTAGCCTCCCTAGCTAATTCGCGTGTCGGTGCCGTTTATAGCGTTATCAGAGATCACTTGTACATTTCGCTGAATAAAGTTTTGGTCTCTCTCTTCGACAGCCTTTCGTTTATCGCGTCTGATAATTGCGCCTCTGGTGAAAAGTGACTGAGCTCTACCAGCACTAAATTGGTGAGCCTGACTAAACCTATTCTGCGGCTATCCACAGCAGTACTACTTGCAATCAGTGTTGGATAGCATGGACACTTCGCATTTTCTAGTGGTGTGTTCAATAAGATGTAGAAATTTTAGTGGCGTATAACAGATCATCTATGCGATTCTTTTGTTAACTATCAGCTAGGTTTTTAAGCATTTGGTTCACTCAATGCCCATTTACAAAAAGTTGTCGTTAGCGGAATTCTGCACGTGTTGAACATGAGAAATCAAGATTGTTCGGAAATAACTGCGCGATGTAAGCAATTTTCCTTGTACGCATCATATGCAGTTCTACAATATATTCCCGGCAAACTTCACAGTTGTGAGTCATTGAGAACACTCGTCAGTATAAAACACTTTTGTCACTCTACCTACCTACAAAATATAAGTGAATGTTGTTTCCAAAGCTACATATTTTTTATATGTATGGAGATCTGAACATTTTAGAGAACGTAGTAGACAAAATGCATTTTTTGGCTCTTTCAACGACAACAATCGTGAATAATTTTTTGCACATTCCGGTTTCCCTTTTGGTGCACTTATGTGGTAAATTAAAAAGGTACTCATCCGAGCGGGCACAGATTCGTCAGTTTTGATACTGAACTTTCCCACTAACATTTATTATTAGAGCTAAAAAGACAGGCTGTGTGTTGAATTCACCTTTAACGCCTAACAGATTCACCACATCAGATAGTACACTAGACACATCTGTTAGCGTCTCTCATGAATCTTTTGTGTGCTCTAGTTGGTTTGCCGCTGTTCCTTAGTTTCTACTTAGTTCACAAACTCGTGAGATCTGCACGTTTTTTGTAGTTAAATAACCACGCGCTTCTGAGTTTTTTGAGCAATGAACACTTCTGTAAACATGCTTGATTTCTTAACCTTAATCTTGTGTTATGATTGACAATTTCAAAATCATCTGAAAGTCACGCTTCCTTTTTCATTATGTTAGCATTTACGTTTGCAGTCTCAGAAGCCAGGTGAGGTTTCGGAAGTTATGGCAGCTTTTGCATTTTAAAACTAGTAACGTAACTGTTTCTTCAGTCAACTGGATGTTTTTAGACGTTAATTAGACAGAAAAATGCATTAGGTTGGGCAACCTAATGATAGGTGATTAACTGATACTCAAGAAGAACTTTAATTGCTGGAGCAGTAATCCTTGACACGGGTATACACCTCATTGAGCACGTGAAACAGTTGATAGAGGTATGCAACGGTCTCTTCACTAGCTTTCATTGCTAAGACATTCATCTGCCCTCCATCCCGTGAGAAACTCTCAAGTATTGGTCCATCTCTGTAATGAAACATTAGTATCCGTAAACAGCAAACTTCCCTTCATCGCCTTGCGCATCTTTATTTTCGGCCCCACTCTTATTTACTTTGCCTTCTTGAAATAATACAGTCGTTCGTTCAAACACCATCCGCAAACAACAAGCAAGATTTTCACAAGATTATCTAGGTACCTCAAAGCAATTCAGGAAGTAACGCATCGTCGGTCACAGTTCCGGAGACTAACAGTGATATCTTCGTCAGTCCTATGTGGAAAAATATCAACTACTTTCCTCGCTGCCTTGCTAAAAGACTGACCGGACCACTTCTTGAGTTAGTAAAGACGGAATTGATTGTTTTTGTTTCACTGAAAATAATTCTATTTGTACCTTCCCACTTTATAGACCCGCTTCAACATGCGTGTCCAGCGTTTTCACAGTAGAATCTCTAAGTATGTATCTACATTGAGTAGTAAAACACTGATTGCTAAACGTTGAGTGCCGTTCGTGACTGATCGCACAGGCTACAACCTCATAGACCTTCCAGCCAACAGTTTTGAACGGGAACATTACACTCGAAGTTCCATTGTGAATTGCCTATCACTGGTACACTTTTTTAACGCTGCAGCCATGCTTTCCTAAGATAACAGTGTTAAAAACAGCCTACATCCCTTATAAGGGATTATAATCCCTTGTCCACCACAACGTTGAAATAGTTTCTTGAAACGATCACTGGGATTTTAGCTTTACATTTTGCTTCATATAATAGATACATTAATATACTATCTTCTTAGAGCTTGGTAAACTTACTTATATTCCCACTGCGTTTGATTAGAATCAAGCCAAAGTGGAACAGAGTTATACTTTTCGTCTGATTCGTGAGAGTGAACTTCACTGAGTTCATCTAACACAACATAACTGGCACGAACACAATTACTGCAAATAGCACTTTCTGTTGAAATACCGTTGAAACCGGACTTAAATGAAATCGACAACAAGTCCAAAGACTGATCACTCTTTCGAACTGTGAAGCTGTTTATTAACGGAACCATGAAATGAGCACCCACGTTTCTTCGATATTTGTATATTTTCAATAGGCCGCTTGTCATCGGGATCAATAATCTAAGTCGATAAGCAAATGCAGGTTCGCTCACGTTCAACGAAGATGCTCTTCTACTGAAAATAACATGTTTCCGAACTCTTTCACGGTAACGGCGCCTCTCTAATGCCCCAGCTCTTTTCAGGTCAACGGGTAGGATTAAATTGTACATCCCTGAAAGTGACCACGGAAAAGCGCAAAATATTAAAAAAGATTGTCTGAAGAGTAATGCACTCATCCGGTAAACTGATTGAATAAAACAAGCTTATTGCTGTAGAAAATTTCCGACTGTACGATGAGTTGAAGGACGTAGTGGGAACAGTCAATCCCATTCGCACTTGACCGAATTGACGAAAAAATGAAATACGGAAAGTTGATTGTTACAGAAGTTATTTGATTATTTTGTTACCCCCTTCGACCTCCTGGAATACTCTCCATCTCTCACTGACTAGAAATAGTCAAGTAACCGAACAGTATTTTTTACTTCGAAGCTAACCGTGCAGTTGATCACCTGAAGCAATGCACTGACTGTAGATAGTGATACAGTATTTGTAGGGTCAACAATTCATAATTATATTTTGTGACCCATTTTTGTGTTTTCCTGTAAATACCGCTTCATTAACTTCACGTGTATATCTTTTTGAAGAATTTATGATCACTGTCTGGAACTGTGTGTCTTGAGCAGTAAAACGGGAGATACCGCGCGTCGTGGTAAAGTAATCGCGCGGCGAAACGTTTTTCAGCTCCGTGTGTTTGTTGGCCTATCGACACCGAACGTTCGTCATCCCGCGTTGTGTGTGGAATTATCTATCAGTCGTCGTCCGTACCCACCCATTGGCGCCGTATTTCTTTTGAAGGTGGCCTATCCACTTCCACGGATTTTGAATTGTCCGTGATTCATTCCCATTTCCGGATTAGTCTTCTTTTGCTTATACATGTACCTTTTGTACATACCCGTTACCGTTACAGCATCTTTCGGTGTCACCCTATCTTGGTTATTTCTTGTCATTTGACTGATTACGCCACTGTATGTTTTATGCACAAGGCTCCTAGCAGAATCCTATACAGTTCTCACCTTAGTGAAGTACACCGTATTCAGCACAATTGAGGTCTGTTTAGGCTTCCTTAACCAGTTAGCCATGATAGTTGATGAAGCTAATCATGAAAAGTAACAAGAATCTCGTTCAGTGGCTGGAAAACTCAACATAAACCAATCGAGGTTATCCAAGCCGAGATATGTGGTGGCCTGATCATCCAACGAAAGTTTAAGGTTAGCCCAGGGCCCGTAAAACGGAACCATTGAAACGGTGGCTCTCTGAAGGAAAGGGAAACGGGCGGCCGGTGTTTATAAATTATGCTGAAGCACGAACGAGAAACAAGAGGATCAGTGAATAGAAGGTAATTGGTGGAAGAGTACGCAGCTCGAAATTAGATTCCTTTCGCAGGTTTCGTGAGCGGTGAAAAGTGGTAACCACAGATGGAGTCGTATAGCTAGACGGCGTGATCACTTAACACTAGTGGAGGCAAAATTTGGCAAAAAGCACAAGACTAGACGGTTAAGATTAGGTCGGAGGGGAAAGGAATCATCAAGTTCTCAGACGGCTGAAAAGCGTACGTGCTGTGTTAATTCGAGCCATTGACACAAACTGGCGAAGGTCAGAAATGTAGATAAAGGTTAGTCAGGCGCCGAAGGTTGAAATCTAATGAGTGGAAGTTGAAACTACATGAAATAAGACCACTGGTGAAGTGTACCTACGTCGTGTGAGAAACGAACGACAGAAGGTGGTGACCCCAAGTAGAACGAGGAAGAAAAACAATTGCTCACATCTAACAGAATTCGGATGGATGGCATAGAACGAACAGAACGTGATAAAGACTTAAAAAGAAAAGGAAAGGTGGGATATAATAAAGTGGCTCCTAATGAATCAAAGTACACAAGAGGCACCCAGCTGCTGCCAGAGTTATTAAAAAAGCAATTTCTGAAGAGCATCGTGTGCGGTAACGTCATCCGGAAATCATGGACTCGCAGTAGTTAGAGCACGCTAACCGCTAACAACATAGAGGAGTGTTGCCAATAGGGTGCGGGATGTTAATCACGGTTACTTCGAAGGCCTCTGGAATTTGTGCATATACCTTACCAATAAGTGATTTTGAGGCAGGAGCCAAGCGAGAGTTGGTCGAACTAGAATTGTTTATTCTGTGTATCTTCTCCCTGTTTCTCACCGTTAACTGTAGCTTGATACAGGTGTCTTGTTCAATCGTCTCAACCTGATTACTAGGCGATTGGCCGGTTGCCGGTTAATGCGCTTTGCGCGAGTGGTGAGTGCATAATCGTTTTTGGAGCTCGGTTCCTCCTCATTGTTTTGAACCTGTTGAACATTTGGATGTGTTCTGCTGGTTATGAATGTCTTAGAAGGTGATAATAATCCATCATCGACCAGTTCGGCACTGAATTGTAATTCAATTCCAAGAAACGACCTGCGAATCAAAATTCCTGAGGTTGTAGAAATACTTACTTGAATACTGCCTTAAATAATACCTTGGCACCGCGATTCAACCTTGTTTCAGATAGTTGAGATCGTTGGCCTATCACAACACGTTGCTCAATGTCCTTCTGGAAAATCCTACAATAGTCAACACCAAAGCTCTGTGTGCTGCGACGCTTGCTAAGAGTGCCAGTCATGGAGGAATCACAGCAGTTTTCTTGAGAAAAACTCACTTGAAACAGTCCTATTGATGTGTTACTTGTTCGTCCGTGGCGACAATCTCCGGAATACCACGCGTCACAACAAACCGGAGCCCTGAGCTTTTGGTCTGGATTCTGAGAGCCCTCGCAAGGTTACGCTTCTGCTGCTCAGCCTAGGCGAGTGTAGGAAAAACTCTGCTAGGACATTTTGACAAAGTATGTAACTATGAGGATGATGAAATCATGTTCTTGGTTCCAGATTTGCTTGCGAGCTCCATTCTGAGCAAGCGTCGTGAATATTGCTAATAATTCAGCCTGACCAGCCTGACTAACCTGGCGAAGTCAATCTTGGGCAGTGAACGAAGTTTGCACCAGCCTGCTTAGTTCATGATTTCGCTCTCAGCTGAGGAAGAAGCAAAGAACCCGGAAAAATTAATACCGTCGAAGTTCCTTCAAAAATGCTCAATGAAGCCATCAGAACGACGGAGTACGGAAAAAGACATGTTTTCCGTGTTTATTCGTTAGGCTAACTAAAACACAATAGATGTGATAACGCCAATCCGGGTGACCGCTTCCGAAGCAATTAGCATTCGATTGCGCACCCCAGACCCCCGCGCTCAGAAGAAGCTTCTGTAGAAAACCTTCCATGGCCCACAACCATTCAGGTTCATGATTTGGAACGGTTATTGGGCAACGGATAACGGACACGCTGTCCACAACTTCTGTTGATTGTTTTTCTGACTCATTGTAGCTACAATGGTTATATTTATTGTGTTGTAATTAACCTGATGATCAAACAGAAAGCAAGTCTAGTTCGCTACACAGCCAGAGCTGCTTCTACCGATCGAATCTCAGGGGCAGAACGACGTGTTAGTGTGGTGACACCATGCATGCTGGAACATGGAAAAGTAGACCTCCCTGGGCGGTTCTGGGAGAGATCTGACGAAGTGTGTGGCAAAATTCGTTCCGGAAGTTAGGAGAACCCACCGTCTGGTTTTGGACCCCGATTGGTTGGTTAGGGTTGACTAACAAATCTGTCCAGTGTGTTTATTAATGTGTTCTAGACAAAAGTGATGAGGAATCGGAGGGTCGTGGATCAAAATGCGAGCTGGACTGCCCGAATGTAGAGCTGGTTGGACGAGTGATCCGACGGGAGGTGGGAAAGCCAGACTCCGTCGGGCTCGCTGAAAATGGCTATATCGTGGAAGAAAATGCAAAAGACATTGATAGATATGCCCCTTCGAACACTACCACTGTTCAGAAGGATACTGAGATAACAATCAAGAAGGGCGTGTGGACCAGTGAATGAAGAAGTACGTCGAATTGCTTTCAAATGCTTTCACTGCTAGGACGTGGATAGTCAAATGAGCCCGATGGGTACTCTATAAGTGGAATCTAAGGGTTTAACGGGAATATTTTGTCACACCTCGAGCAAGTTCGCTTCGGGCGTGTGTTTTGTGTCGAAACGAGTCAACAGTTTGTAATTGAACTACTAAAAACACAAGAGGCTGATTTCGGAGTTGTGCGGAATTTTAGTGTGCAGTAAGTCATGACGAGCGAGAAGGAAAATTTGAGAAAACGGAAAGAGTAGATAACGTGCAGTCCTCAAGAGCAAAAAGAACAGTCTGCGCAGTGATGTAAAAATTACAACCCAACGGGGAGGCAATGAAATGGTCTGAACCGCAAAGTGAAACAAACGACAGGGAAGTAAATAAATAAATAAATAAATAATATATATTTCCCAGCGCATATGTG
>QNGE01004260.1:0-13652 GCA_008508345.1 Paragonimus westermani
TCGAAAATGAATCACTCACCTCGTTCACAAAAGACACATATGAAGGCCCCACCGATGATATTTTTGCCATCACTGGTAGACCATCGTAATCACACAGCATTCTTGCTACATTCACTCAGTTATATTCATCCACTGGATTAGACTCACGTCAGAAGCTGCAGTATTCCTAAATTTTTGATGTAGACTCACTCAGACTATTTATCAGAGTTTTTCGTATTCCGCCAGTCAATACCGAGTGTGCATCAGACGAATTTTAATAGTGCTGTATCGGTGTTAGGGCAAAAATAACGATTCTAACGGTGCTATTGATGGTGAATTAAAATTTCTGTCTAACCATATGCATGAACATTTCTAGCCACATGACAGCTAAAACTGGGAAGTACGAAATAACCACAGAAAAATAGCATATCGTTTCGATCAGTCTCTGTATAAGGGATTCAGTCGTTGTGCTGTTCAATGATTGTTTATAACGTACGCTTCGACGTACGTTCTCAGAAGCTCTGTTCCATATCCTTCGCCCGCTTACTCGCAACCAACTCAATTGCAGCTTGTCTGTATACACTCAAACATACTCGCATATTCGTTCACCTGCTGTTACCCAGACAGTACTTTAAGGCATCCGTCAAGGCGATTGGAAAACGTACAAATACATGGATATCATCCAGTCTAGTGTGAGCAAATCTACGGCAAACAGGATTGTCGCTCAACCAGCGTGCGTAAATATCACAGCTAACCTTATTACGTAATTTGAAGTTGTCTGCAAAGGTTCGGTCGTCGAGTCGGGAGCGATCCCACTGCGCTGTCTGGCAACGGCCGAAGTGACTGCAATTCACTGATGATCAACCTATAACGAGTAGTAGTAGCAGTTATTGCAGATGCGTTAGTATGACTGACAGCTGATCTCACGAATACTTTCATAAACCTAGTGAACTTGGCACGCTCCACGTGCTGCAAACTGTGGCACCGCAACATACGTTCTATTGCTCGGTTTGACCTCACCACTCAAATCACATGCCGCAGCCCGTGTTTTGCTTGTGTGACTTTTGTGACCGCCATTGACGTTCGCGTTGAGTTTGCGGTCGTTTTCACGACACCCGCTGTTCGAACAAACGACGGTCACATTCCAGTCATGAACACTAACCGTCCCCACTCATGAATGTAGCTAATGAAATCAAAGGACTGTTCATAAGATGTTCTCATGAGTTTTGACACTCAACACAAAGACTAAGTTAATTTAGTCTTACTAACTAAGTTCGAGTCTAGACAAATCCGTCATTGATCCAAACCACGGCAGACGAAGCGCCAAGGGCCGCTTCATGTCGCATGCCCAGCTGGGGGATACGAGTGATTTCAGAATAACGGGTTTGTAATGGTGCCTTAGTATACGTGAAATGTGTGTTGAACAGACCACGTGGCCGGCCGCCAGTAGATGTTTAGCGTGGAGAAGGAGACCACGCCTGACGCAAACCACTTCAGGGGTATTAGAATTTGCCCGTAGCCTTGTGTTATTTTTATCACAATGATTGTAAACAGCCCGTTTTCGGAATGAGGTCGTCACACACTGGTGTTCCATTACCTTCCTTAGGATAGTGTACTTGCTCATGACCCAAATTGACATATTTCGATCAATGCAGAAAACTCTCTGACATTTTTTTTGAAGGCGTCAAACCGCATAGCAAATCTGTGGAAAGAAACTGACAGACGATACTCCCCAACTATAGCCCTCCGCGGCCACTTTTGTTTGAAGCACATCCTCATATTTGAACTCTGTTTGGCTCTTACACGTCAGGGTGTGATGGCACGTGGACGATTTATCAATTCTCATTCAGAATAAAAACAACAGGTGGCTTTTTCAAATGCATTGCACTTGAACAAAAAGAACCGCTCACTTTTCTGGACGTTAGTATTAAGCGACAAAAAGGTGGCACTGTTTCTATCGGAACACCATAAACCTACAGTGGGATAGACGCTGTTTAACTTTCAACAGTTTTTCACTTATGTAACAAAAAATTCTGTCGGGCGGTACTCAAGTTACAGGAGGCAAAACGTCTGTACATCTGAAGCACGAAGCAATGAATTGAAAATTTTCACGCTAATCTCCAACAGTTACCCGGATATATAACGTAGCTCCTTTGCTGCTGCTGTCACAACAGATCACTTACTCTTTTCAATCAACGCGCGGCCACCAGTACTGTCCACATCACCGCCACCTACCAGCTTACCTAATATATCAGTGACCCCTACATTCGCAGAAACGACCGGTGATACAGCTTGAAGTCTGCAAAGCCATCAGGGACAGACGGTGCGATGTGCACCAAAGTGACCACGCTCGACAGCACACGTCGGTCTCCCCGATCACCAAGCACGTGCTGAATAGCGGTAGTTTGGCCCACTCAACAAAAACTTTCCACGTGGTAATGTGTCGTCACAACCTCGCTCACGAAGCCATTTGAGCCAATTCTGCTCGCGCACTGCAAGTCCTGTGTATACATTCGCCACTGATTTCGACACTGTCTGATACGGTTTCGACTAATGACGCATCAGTAAGTTTTCTGACTTAATCGTGTTTCAGCCTAGTCTTATTTTTCGAAGTGGTCATTGGCTGTTAATCGCTGCGTCTGACGACGGCATACGAAATGGTAATTTCATCTTGGACATCTAGTGTCGTGACTTTGCTATTCAAATCGCACATTGTCGCAAGTCGTGAAAATGCTACTATAAGTGTTCACTTTGAACAACACTTCCTGACCAGCTCTGGGTAGAAGGAGTAGCACGATTCACTAGAAGTAAGTAACTCCTTCAAACCGTAGCACCATCAATAGGTGAAACTCTGGTTTTGCTTTTGGACAGAAATTGTGTTGTTGGGATTCATGCCCGGCTTCAAATGCCCCTGAAACACATCCTGACTATGTGTCCGTCGAAGTTTCCAGGCATGACTGACGCAATACTCGCGAAAGTCTTACGTAAGATACCTTCGTTTAGTAATGAGTTGATAAGTAATCTCAAACACTCCCACCAAGAACATTACTGTTAACGTCGTTGGCGGATCGGATTGGAACTTCCGGTAGTCACAGGACGGCGGCTGCTTTCAGTAATTGCCCATTAACCTTCGCCAACAAGTTCAGCTGAATAAGTAACCGATTCGGTAACGTCGATTTGAAAATGAACACCACAATGATTGTGATTGGAGCCATAGTAAAACCGAGTTTTGATGTGTTCTTCCACTTCAGTAGAGTATCACCAACTGATAATAGCTAAATAAATCGGAAACTATTAGCAACCTATTGCCTGTAAGAAAGCAAACGAACACGCGCTACTCCATCCTCACCTCCTGGTTTAACAGTCTGTTAAAGAACAAAACGAACTTGTTCGAGAATAATGCCAGAGGCAGTCATTCCATTTGACCTGAGCTACGCACTTCATAGGGCTAATCAGTAGTGCATACCTTTATTACGACTGGAATTTGAACTCCAGACCGGGTTCTTACGGAGTAACCGCGATGAATGCCGCTGAACCGGTCTCGTAGTAGACACCACCGAATTATACTTAAGTGATTAGCCACACTTGCTCGTAACTGGTGTCCTCGTCAATTTACCTAACTTGTTCCAGTTGCATTTGAAGACGTTTACCAAACACATAGATGGCCCAATATAATAACAATCGTCTGCTAGGGCACTGTGCCGCAAAATCCGTAGTGTTCCAGAAAATTGTGCAGGCTTCCTTTACTATTCTTAGGAATGTTAACACTTCCTTGATATACGTATGTGTGTATATATATACGTGTGTGTGTGCGTGAGAAAGAGAAGGTAGGATGACGGACGTGTGTGTCCAAGGAATCTCATCAATGAGTCAGCACATAACCACAAGTTGAAAGTATGTGCCGATTCATCACATGAGCCATCGGTAGGAAATTAGAGATCCTTTTATTGACCACCAAGGATACGCCATAAACTATTAACCGGGACGTGATAAGTGTGAGCTGATTGCTTTCGTGAGAGAAGATACGGGCGCGCGTGCGCATATTCCAAGTAATTCACAGACATTTGGGCCGTTGCTAAACGAAGCTGCCGGATAGCTCTCGCCTCGATGAACGGGTGCTGTTAATAGCACAAGGCTACGGGCAAATTCTAATACCCCCGAAGTGGTTTGCGTCAGGCGTGGTCTCCTTCTCCACGCTAAACATCTACTGGCGGCCGGCCACGTGGTCTGTTCAACACACATTTCACGTATACTAAGGCACCATTACAAACCCGTTATTCTGAAATCACTCGTATCCCCCAGCTGGGCATGCGACATGAAGCGGCCCTTGGCGCTTCGTCTGCCGTGGTTTGGATCAATGACGGATTTGTCTAGACTCGAACTTAGTTAGTAAGACTAAATTAACTTAGTCTTTGTGTTGAGTGTCAAAACTCATGAGAACATCTTATGAACAGTCCTTTGATTTCATTAGCTACATTCATGAGTGGGGACGGTTAGTGTTCATGACTGGAATGTGACCGTCGTTTGTTCGAACAGCGGGTGTCGTGAAAACGACCGCAAACTCAACGCGAACGTCAATGGCGGTCACAAAAGTCACACAAGCAAAACACGGGCTGCGGCATGTGATTTGAGTGGTGAGGTCAAACCGAGCAATAGAACGTATGTTGCGGTGCCACAGTTTGCAGCACGTGGAGCGTGCCAAGTTCACTAGGTTTATGAAAGTATTCGTGAGATCAGCTGTCAGTCATACTAACGCATCTGCAATAACTGCTACTACTACTCGTTATAGGTTGATCATCAGTGAATTGCAGTCACTTCGGCCGTTGCCAGACAGCGCAGTGGGATCGCTCCCGACTCGACGACCGAACCTTTGCAGACAACTTCAAATTACGTAATAAGGTTAGCTGTGATATTTACGCACGCTGGTTGAGCGACAATCCTGTTTGCCGTAGATTTGCTCACACTAGACTGGATGATATCCATGTATTTGTACGTTTTCCAATCGCCTTGACGGATGCCTTAAAGTACTGTCTGGGTAACAGCAGGTGAACGAATATGCGAGTATGTTTGAGTGTATACAGACAAGCTGCAATTGAGTTGGTTGCGAGTAAGCGGGCGAAGGATATGGAACAGAGCTTCTGAGAACGTACGTCGAAGCGTACGTTATAAACAATCATTGAACAGCACAACGACTGAATCCCTTATACAGAGACTGATCGAAACGATATGCTATTTTTCTGTGGTTATTTCGTACTTCCCAGTTTTAGCTGTCATGTGGCTAGAAATGTTCATGCATATGGTTAGACAGAAATTTTAATTCACCATCAATAGCACCGTTAGAATCGTTATTTTTGCCCTAACACCGATACAGCACTATTAAAATTCGTCTGATGCACACTCGGTATTGACTGGCGGAATACGAAAAACTCTGATAAATAGTCTGAGTGAGTCTACATCAAAAATTTAGGAATACTGCAGCTTCTGACGTGAGTCTAATCCAGTGGATGAATATAACTGAGTGAATGTAGCAAGAATGCTGTGTGATTACGATGGTCTACCAGTGATGGCAAAAATATCATCGGTGGGGCCTTCATATGTGTCTTTTGTGAACGAGGTGAGTGATTCATTTTCGAGCTATGAGGTATTAGCAAGCAATGGAATTGGTGGGTGTCCCCTAACTGCGGGTTTTTTTCCAAACTGTATTTCGTTCATGTGCTGTTGTTGAATTCCGCGATTTCTGTATTATGCTTCGTTATCTTATTACCTTTATTTTTCTTCAGTATTTTCTCTTTTGCATTATGGTTGGGCTGGTGTTATTAGTCATGTTGACGCTGAATGTGGCGTAATGGTAAATGGTTGCCAATGCCTGCGGAATGTGGGGAGTGAAAATATAGATCATATCTAAATGCAGCGGAACTTAAAAACGAGTGGTGATGTCGACAAATGTGTGACTATGTTAGCCGTTGCTTACGGTGCACTATTTTGTCAGAGGTCTTTTGTAATCGTTGACTCCGGTGGCCAGGAACTCCGTCACCATCTGGGTTACACAAACCAACTGTCCCTCCAAGGGCATTCGAGACATTCTTTGCCTGTGACTACTGCTTTTTTCAGCCGTCATCAACCACCCTGAACAATACACGGTTCCTTAATCTGCTCGTTGGCATGCGCGTTAAATCACCTAGGTCATTTCAAATATCGCTTTGCCTACATGATCAGGCAATTTGTTACTGCCTAGTTGGCGTAGACAACGGTAGGAGAATACCAAAATTCTGAGTGCATTTTCCGCTCAATTGAGTCAAGTCTTTGGTTCATTATATCAAGTTGAGCGCGCATACTTTTTGTAAATTTCGTTTCTAGTCCGCTAATGATAAACGTTCGCTACGAATTTTCGCGAATGCGGCACCTACTTTCCTTATGTTCGTGGACACCTCGTCCGTAATATTACCATCTTTTGAGATGACGCTAATTAGGTGGGTGAAGCGATCGACAGTTTCCAGCGAACTACCTGCGGTAGCAGTGGTAGATTCAATGCAACTCAGTTTTGTTATAACTTTATTTTTCGAAAATACAAGTTGGGTAGCATTCAGACAAGTCGTGTAATGTGAACAGTCTTGCATGTTCTCTGTAGGCGAACTAAGCAGTGGAATGTTACCCGCATACTAACTATGAGGTAGCTACGTGCTTAGCAAAAGCTTTCTTCCTCGTAATCTCCGAGTGCTCCTTCCGGAATATTATCCATCACGTAGTTGAGGTGGAAGTATAAGATTATATAATCCTGTGGAATGCTACTCGAAATGATGAGTGTCCGGGATAGCTACCTGTAAATTAGCACTCAGTATTCAGCGCAACCAGACAACTTCATTAAATTGGTATGCTTCGCTGGGACTCCCCTGTGATGAAAACATCCTCAGAGAGCATGTCGGGCAACTGAGTCAAAAGCAGCGTATAGACCCAAAATTACCACGACATTTGGCTTAGAAAAGGTGTCGATGTCTCATTTTCTGTCGAAAGTTGAATAACTGATCGATACACTCGCGACCAGGTCAGAAACATGTATGTTCCTCTCTGAACTGGTTCCTTCTGTTTCAGAAGTCGTCGCATTATGAAACCCGTGAGCATATTGGGTACGGTCAAGACAAGGCTAATAACCCTGTGACTATCACATGATACACTAGCATCTTTTTTGAAAGTGGGGATTGGTCCCGCTAATCTACAATCATGAGCAATCACTTCAACCTCCCATACGGAACGGAGGAGTGTGACCAGTTCAGACAATATTCTTTCGAAGGAGTAGTGTAAAATCTCGAGCCCCGAGCTTTATTACGTCCCAGTAATGCAATCTTCAAGTCCACGGGTTTTGCCTGAGAATCATAGAGTGTCATAGCTAACTACACAATCTCCATCGTCTATAACTGACCGAGCCGATTCAGGCCTGTTGAATTATTTTTAAAATCGTTTATTCCTTTTGTCGAATCACAGCGACAAGCTGTAACTTCATGAGCCTTCTTTTTTACTTATGGTCTCACGGACATTTTGTCGGCATCGAGTGCACCCGTAGACTAAGAACATCACCCGGCTATTCGCTCTGACAAATCAGCCCCATCGCCCTTTGATACACGCTTCGTAAGTTCACGTTCCAGTTCTCCGCAGTTCTTGTCGTGGTCGGAGCTAAGGTGGACCAGCGGAAGTTTGTCCATAAATATTGATGAATCAACACAAATTTACTTATGCCTTATCTGCGGTACTCTTTTGGAACAAACCTATTCGTAAGAGATTTCCGCTGGGTACTTGTTTGGATCACTACACTATTGTAACCCTAACATTTAGACTGTCTGATGTTTGACGGGCGTTTCGATTACCTTCGTCGCTCAATTTCCAGCTCCGTACTTCACGCCTGTGAACAAACCACTTTTAAATAAACGATAAGGTGAAACGGGCACGAGCAACAACATGACCTGGGTCCTAAGTAAACGACGATGTTTAATGAGGTGACGCCACCGGTAGCTGACGACCATGTGGTTAAGTAAATCGGAGCAACTAGGCGGTGTGTTCGCTGTTAACCTCTCACGGTTGAGAATGTTTGGTGTAACATGAGTCAGAAATCCTGTTGACGTTTAAGAGCAGCAGGGACCACACATCTTTTGCGTATGTAGTAATAATAACAGGTAGATAATATAGCAAACCTGCTATAACATTACATTCGATTTGCCTTTCATCCATCTGAATGGTAGATACAAGAAACGTACGCTCTGCTGTGCTGCAAGAGTTTATACATTTCATCTATCGAGTGCTTTCTGAACTCTTCCCGATAGGTTTTTGTGTACATTGTCACCCTACCATAGATCCAGGTGTTGCGTCATACTTCACTGAGTATTTGTTCTAGACGTAATCTCTCATACATGTCAAGAGACATCCGGTTGAATTCGTTTTGGATTATTTGATGGTTCCGATGAACAACGTGAACGATCGTCGTACCGCACTAAACTGGTGGCACTACCAACAACAGCTGGTGAAAAAGCTTTTCATATGTATTTCATTGGCTTAACAATACTTGCGTAACAGTCATCAGGTAAACGGCGTCCTGGCTGGCCGATAACGTTTAAACAAAATGTAGTATTACATTTATGCGGTTTGCTGGACGTGCATGTAATCAGTCAACATCTTTTGTTTAGTTGCATTGACTGCTTTTCCTTGATGGAAGAAAATTGAAGTTCATACATTTTCCTGTAAACATATATCCATTTGTCATGTGTTTCTTGATGAGGACACTGGATACCAATGTGACATGGTCATCTGACAGATTCACAGGCACTCCCATTAGCTTACTAAGGAATAAATCAAGTCATTACTTTCTTAGCCCGTGGGTAACTCGTCGTAATTCGTTCGATGCTGAGTTGTCGCGGTAAGCATGGGAACGGTTGTTACGAAGCCGAGTCGGTTGATCTAGGGACATTAAGGTGCAACAGCTCGAAAACCACGGGAGTACAGTACTGGAAAAGTTTATGAATGCTGAAACCATGGGGTCGTTCGTACAGGTTGTCTGAGCTTGCAGAACAGAAGGTTCTTTGAAGGGATAGATCGGTGGTTTCAGTATTAACTGTTGTCCTCACTTCGGTTCGAGTTTGCACGTTATCTGGTGGGGTTTGTTGCTGATATTCATTTGTCATTTCTCGCCCGTTGGGCTAATTCCCTTTCTGAATGGATCGTGATGTCAGCAATCTAATTGCGCTTGGGCCTAATCACTTTCCAACAGCTATCTTGCGGTTACTGCACACTGCGAAACGACACGTTTTTATAGACTAACTTCATTTTGACATTTTACCAACGAATTTTGCTGGTGACCATTTTTGTATTGCATGTATAAAATGAACGGTTTTCTCCCAATCGCTGTTCTCTGATGGATTCTTCGCATTATCTGTACTGTTGTGGTCCAGCTAGCCATTTCTGGTCACCGTTCTTCTCGTAGTGTAGTGAAAATTCTTTTAGTAAAGCACAATCTTCATTGTCCAACTCGCTGGTTGCCATGCCACGCGCGCGCTGGCGTTTATGAACCGGAACTCCGGCCCACAAAACACCCGGTTTCCGCTCAGACCCCTTATGCGCGTCGGCGCGGTATCCGACGCCTTCTGTCAGGGTTTTTTTCGCCTGCCTTCCTCCGTTGGTTTGATCTCGTTGGGCGACGGCTCGCTCGGTCGGCCGTGTTGGTCACAGTCTATCCACTATGGGATTTGGCCGTATTCTACGACCGTGTCAAGATATTCCACCGACTGTTGCAACAATCGTGCCTCCGATCTGGCCATCCATCCCATATTACCTGCCATGTCTCGTCCGTTGGTTCGATCTCGTTGAGTGATGGCTCGTCCGGTCGCCCGTGTTGTTTCCGATCCGCTCGCTATGAGCTATTGGACGTACCTCCCGGCCGTCTTGAGGTATTTCGCCGGGATTTGGAATACTCGCACATCCGGTTGGGTAATCCACCACAACAGCATGTTATAAGCAAACACGCCACACTTCTCTAAAAGTTCGAACTGTATGGCTCATAGTTTCTTGTTCGATCACTTGAGTTTGCCTCCACTAAACCCTCGTACAAAATGAAAACGATACAGTTTACCGACTGCAGTGTTAGTTGACTTTTCCGAATAGATCTGAACACCTTAAGCGGCAGGGATTAATATAGTACTTTACATAGTTGATATGGTAGAACGCAGTGTGGTAAACTCGTGCACTGCTATACCTGGTTAAGCCCGAACCGTTTATAAATAAATTACATTAGCTGATGTTAATCACTAATGTTGAAGCAACAACCTGTTTGGTGATTGTGAACGTTTGCAGTCCCATTGAAATACACCAAATTAGTATGCACTATCCGTCAAGTGGATTTCAACATTTGACTGCACTGTATTTTCTTCCAGTGGTAATTAAAGTTATCATAAGCAGATAAAGCATTCTATATCCTTACATTCCTTGCACGTGATGTCCTATGTACTTGTTCTGTCAACATGATTCTTGTATCTGCACTATGTCTGATTGTCAGTTTTGGAAGGATATTCCCGGTATCTCTTCCCTTGATCCGGTGGACCGAACTCACTGGACAAAAAGTCCGGTTTAGTACGAGACACAGACAGACTTACAGACGATCGAGGTTTGGAGACTTCCATTGTTCAATGAGTGTGGGAGGTTACGAAAGTATTCCTCAGCTTTTGAAGGAGTAGTCTCTGTTATCGTTATTCAATGTTTCACCCTGTGTAGTTGTTTGTCCGAAATATGAAAGTATTGCATATCGAACAGTCTATCCTTCGCTTGCAATTGTATCATCTACTTGCCAAGAGTTACTTTTACTAGCCACGCCTGAATTCCGGTTTATGATCTAGCTCCTTCATTTGAATCGTTCAGTCAATATACACTTGTTAACACCCAGTCTGCAAATAAACTTTTTACTCTTTGGTACTCATTTTCTGTCATTCGGAAATCACGGAAAGCGAACACAAACTCCGTACAACTTCGTACCGCATCACACGTTTTATCGATTGGGTTAACATGTGACAACGTTGATTGTCACCCGTATAACCTGTTAAGGTCCGTTTTTCAGTTAGGTTACGTTGTGATGTTAATGGTTGCGTTGAGTTTTCCGTTGTTTACGGTTGTCGTGGTTGTTTAAACAACTAGATGTCGCGCTACCAGGAGCCCTGAAATAAGGTCAAATATTTTCGACAAAACAACGTTAATTGGGTTAGCTTTTAGCATACTTCACCTAAAGCAATAAATTAGTTCAAACTGTAACACAACTAGTCAGTAAATATCAAATTTTGTGGCAAGATTGGGCATGCTATTTTCAGCAAAACTGAGTCATACACGTCTGAGCTTAATCACTTCAGAACGCGCCGCCACCGTGAATACCGTCGATCGACGCGGAAGCTTTATTGACATCACTCTACGTAACAGCGCACATATGTACAGTACAGTATGCACTCAATTGAAAACCGCCTTACGTTTATCACCATTCCAAGCACGTCTACGCAGTTGCATATCTTTTTTTAAAGGTTACATTTGTAGGCTGTCTTACTCTCAAGCACCTTTTGCTTTTCACTTAGTTACTTTACTGGTATTCTAACCTAAGCAGTCTGGTAAACACAACATGCTTACCTAGCTCAATCGTGCACAATGTATGCTGCATTATTGGATCAGACTTTTGTTGTTAGTATTAAATTAGTTAATTTTGTGGGATCTAGGTTCTTAGCAGGCATGTATACTGGACAAGTGGTTATGCGCATCACCTTCGTCCACTACCAATCTAATACGCCTTTCCTAAAGAGCAGTCGAAATGTAGCTTCGACAGGCATCAAACTAAAATAACACAGTAGGATTTGGAAACAAACCGTATATTTTCAGCAATGTTTGAAAATATGATAAGTATTTAGCTCTAGCCTAATCTTAGACCAACGGCAGCAACCAAGAGAAGAAAAAGGGGGAACGGGAGATGGGATCCAGTTCATTCGACAGTACCTAAAATCGCGTCAAACGAAAAGTGCTTAGAACTTCTGAGTGCGTTAAACAATGCTCACAAAGGTCCAGGTTAAACGACCTTGAAGAGTGGAATAATAGAGGAGTTGTTAAGAAAAGGGCAAGCATTCACTGCATGTAATTAGTTGCACGACAGAAGAATTTGGCACTGAGGTCGTATCAGGCCTCTTATAGCAGGCGTACACAGAATCATGCGTACAGGATAAGCGGGGAAACACGGTTGCAGCCGGGATCCTTAGAGAAGCCACACGATCGCTGATCACCACATACAGTGTCTGGACAACAGTTTAATCTGAACTCATCCGGGAGCATCATCCCATGTAGCTGGCCCTAGGAATGACAAAGGCCTGTTCATCTGCGATCGTTGTGCACTTGGTCGAGGCAAACCTTTCAACTGACGATGTAGTAAATTGTGGCTGATGCTGAAATTCCCATAATGCTTTGATCAACCGTCGGTAGTTAAAAATTCAAGTCAACTTATGTGTGGGGTGGTAATCTATTCTACCGGGTTATTGATAAGGATGAAGGTTCTATGTCGGCTTCCGAGATGATCGGACAATCTGAATACTGTCCACAATAGTTTGTGAACTCGGAATGTAGTCTTGAGACTGACCCGCTGGCTGAATCCGTAACTAGGTCGACTAGAAAGAAGCTAATCAGGTAAGGCAATGCATTTTTAACGCAGTTATCCTTTTATTCAATGCCTTTCATGGGTACACTTTTCCCATGTTTTGAGGACTGGAATTCGTTTCACTCAACCAGGGTTCATTTGCTCTGCACGTATGTAAGTGCACACCTTCATATTTTCTAGTTATGTACTTCATGTGACATAATGACGGTGGTAATTGCATCCACCCATTGATCTGTCGAAATTGAAAGCATTACCTCGTCGGCACCCTTGATCGTGTAGAAAACGGAGGCCACCTCTATCCTGTTAACATTATTAAAGGCGAAACGATTAGGATGGTTACCTTAGTGGCTATGTGGCTAGCGATTGCTTTCGACAGCTCCTTCTCAAGTTGATACAGTTTCGGAATTCTCAGAAATTTCGTTCACAGACTAAGTGCAACAACCCTGAATTGACAATTAAAATGTGACATCGCGATTGAACAGTGCGTATTGATTTCTGACTGGACCCGTGGTCATAGGCAAAATAACTGTAAAGTGTTAGGCTGGTTTTACTTGGTCCGTGGCCACAGAACTTGCAAGGATTTTATCGTTGTACCAGAGGTTAGGGCAGTATAACCCGACTGCCATCGTATTGGTGGGGCACCATAATGCGTTGGTTTGCTGTGCTGGACTGAGTGAGGGCAGTCTTATAGAAAACCCAGAATGCTTTTGTTGTGTCCACAAAAAACGCTTGGTCGGCGAGTTGGTTTATTGCGCAAACGTCCGTATAGGTCATGTCAAAAACTAAACCACAAACGTGTACACTCATTTACACGACAGACATGCACTCACCTACATTGGGTGACAGTACGTGGTCATTCGCCTTGGTGAAATTTCTCACACAGCATGTACACACTGTTCCGATAGTCTCTTCTTGTCCGTCGTGTTCGGGGCTTGTCCTTTTGTTTCTGAGTGTCGCCCGTGGGTAATACGCTAC
Source organism: Paragonimus westermani (assembly GCA_008508345.1). Lineage (NCBI taxonomy): Eukaryota > Metazoa > Platyhelminthes > Trematoda > Plagiorchiida > Troglotrematidae > Paragonimus > Paragonimus westermani. The sequence continues at coordinate 13,607 of QNGE01004260.1, forward strand.
TTGTGAGTAGTATACTACTCAACGAAACTGCCTGTTATACAACACT
>QNGE01004260.1:31295-49184 GCA_008508345.1 Paragonimus westermani
TGTTGGCCTTGACCGTATCCCAACATCGTGTCGAGATGTTCCTCTAAATGTTGGAAAAACCACGCCTCCGATCTGGCCGTCTGTCGTATTTCGCCTGCCCTGCCTCGCCCGTTGGTCCGATCCAGTCGAGCGATGACTCATCCGGTCGCGCACGTTGTTTTTGATTCGATCGCGGTGTTGAGGTATTCGGCCGAGCGTTCGAAAACTCGCACCTCCGACCTGACAATGCACCACAATATGAATAGGTCTGAAATGGTTCTATCACGGTATTGTGCGTTGGTCTCACGGTCTTGGTGACCAGGAATGTTTCTCACTGAAACGCACAATATATAATCTGCGATATATGATCGTTGAAGAAATCAAACGGCCATCAACTCAAACCTCTGATAGGGGTACTCATTTGACGGAAAATTATGTAACTGTCTGGCGTAGGCTGGTTGTCGTCCTTTATGTACTGTTCCACTGCGTCCTTAAATGATTGGAATAGCCACTAGTTGATTCGGAACCTTAAAGTCCACCATTACTGCCAACAAACCGTCAACCGTTGATGAACTTTCCAATTCTAGTGTCAGTTTTCGCCTGTAATATTATAGTGCTGCTCACAGTGTAGATTACGGAATTCTAACTGAGATGGTTAACAGAATAATCCTACGACTCAGTTTACGATGTGTTCACTTTGCAGATACTAATTACCACCAAACAAGTGAATTTTTTGAAATTGTTTTCGCAATAGTGAAAACAGAATACATCGGATACTTGACACCAATGACCAGATTATGCAATGAAGACACATGGACTAGGCGCTAGTAAATGAAACCATCGAAGTGAATCTAGATGTTGATGCATAGTAGTAGTAACAGTAAGGAGCTCAAAAGGAATCTGATCACAAACGGCGATGCCTTCAATGGGTGCGCGTGTATTAGACTTTCCGAAATTATGACTCGTCACACATGTAAACACCTACATCAAACTTTCACGTGAAGCTGATGTGGTGAGTGCAGATAACTTGGGCGACTTCAAGAGAAGAGTGTTCCCATATGCATAACACACCTGTACAAGTCATAGTATTTAGTAAACGGTTTATACCGTATGACGGGTTAATACCTCCTGATTAAATTACCGGTATTTGAGCACCAAGTCACTTTCAATACATGGAGAGTAAAACTGCCAATTTGTCTCCATTCGCACCAATATAAAGCGGTTAAACGTATTTTTATAAAGTATTTCGTAATTTTGCACAGTAACATGGCCAGGGCGTCTTGCAGTGCTCAACTTTTACGGCACAGACACGTACATTTTGTGTAAGGTGAACTGGTCTAAATTTGCCTTTACCGACGTCAGCTAAATGGATGCCTACTTTTCCAGTGTATCCAGTAACTCGTTCTTTCCATCACTTTATCTCTAGCCAGTGTCTAGTGTTACTAAATTGTAGCACCATATGTTGGTTTGCTAATATGCGACCAAAATAGAGATTGCACGTGTACGCTTCACTTCCCTTTGGCAAACAGACCTCACGGTTACAAGTCTAGACCGACCTATTTGACTTGACCAAAATGGGCGCTAAATCACACGCACATACAAGGTTAGTGAAATTCGCTTACGGACTGGCCTGTCACAGTGGACGTTACCACAAGCGGCTTGCGCTACATCAATTGTGATTCCATTCACGTATCACATGCCCTATTCAAACCTGAAGGAATGACTGGGATGCATGGAAATGGATGCCTTCGTGTTACACCAGCCGATGATGGTTAGCCAGATGGAACTGGAAACCCTTTTTTTTAAATAAAAAGCAAAATTTAAGGAGGCGTCGGCGTATAAATTTCAGACAACCATTTCCTGTTGCAAATTTGAATACAGCAAAGTAAAGAGTGGATTGACAAGATTTATGCTCGAGCAGATTTCGCCGTATCTCTTCTGGTGCCTACTGCAGACGGGTTGAAATGTATAAAACCCAAACCACAAAACAATCACAAAATGTCAGAGCTAAAAACCAACTCGGTTGCTACCAAGATAATATCAATTTCACAAACAGCTCTTTTTGTACACACAGAACAGGGTGACGGTGTCTGACCGCAGTGGCCTCGGTATGCCGTAGCAAACGTTTGTTTCGACTCGAGAACAGCACACGGGATGTTTCATGGTTTGCAATTTTGTAAACTTTAACTCGTCTGCAGTAAACACTAGCAGAGGTGCAGTGGAATATGCTCGAGCATAAATCGTGTCATTTTAGTCTTTGGTCTGCTCTAATCGAAAATTAAGTCGACTCCAATGATAAGATCCAAAGTTGAAAGAAAGATGCTGAAAATACAATGCAAGATATAGCTCAACTATAGACATACATAATATAGCCTCCTTTATAGGATTAGAAAGATAAACGCAAAATTTAGTTGAACCTTCAACATATAGTTCGCCAATAAACTTGAAGAAAATTAAAGGCATATACCCATCAGGACCCAGGTTTCCGAGTACGGAAGCGAGCGATTAAATAAACGGCGTGGAGTTGGCTGATACGGACGCAAACAAAAAGTATCATTGGCTAAACTTACTTGTAATTAACGTACTCACGCATCATTCGTTGACGATGAACCATGAGTACTTTGAAAACCTTCCAACCCGAGACGCCCAGCACACACGCCCACATTCGTCGGAACGCCAACTGGACAGGTCACCACGAATTACATCACCCACGGTTTTTTCGCAAACCGCACACTTGAATTCATGACCACACAGCTGTCACTTACTGAACTGTTGAAGGCCTGGTCGGAATGGATCATCTAGTGCAGGGCTACGTCCACGAGTGATTAAAGATTGGCATTACAACACTGATGGCTTAACTGGACAACACTCTTGTTCCGCAACTTCTGGCAACCAGGATTTCACTTGCCCGGTTTTATCTGGTGGTGATCGGGATTTTTCATTCAGTCATCGGAGGGACGTGTCGCTGCCAACGAAGTTGGTCTATCATCACCATGGGTTTACTCCTGTCAGTGTCTACCTGGTGAAGTAGCTCAGTGATCGGAAATATGTTCAACCTCAGAATACCCAAGATGCATCTTATGTATTTTGGATGAAAACGGTTTTAGTGCTGCCACTGTCATCGATATGATATTCACGTCTCGGTACCATTGGCATGATCATTGCGCAAACCGTGTTCTCAACTTCAGGCCGCTTTACTTCCAGACACGTATTTTGTGACGTTCGAAAGCATCACCATTTTCCGCCACAAAAGCTGGCTGTCCGTGAACAGATTTGTCGACAGGTTGTTGCCCAAATGGCTGTAGTCTGTGTGGCTATCAACAATGTCTACCTTGATTTGGATTATAGGTACAGGCACAACACCTGCTCCAGGAGAAGACCGGAAGGGAGAAAATTCCTCACCTGGGTTGCTATCCATTCCGAAATTTAATGCCGTGGTCGAGAAATTCGCGGTCACTCGGTGTAGCTGTCTTTCACTGCGTGCAAATGGCGCATCGGCTAACAAAAGTATGTGGATACTGCGACTACGTAACCCGCTTGCAGCGCCAAATCGTCGAAATTTAACAAACGATCATCTATGTGGTACCTTTTTTGAACACCGCAGTCAAGTACAAACTGAGGAGAGTTGGGTTGAGAGAGAAACTTGTTTCACGCCAGTGACGCACTCAGCTCATCAGAAGTTGATCCACACTACGACGTCTTCGTTCACACGCCTATTTGCACATTTTAAATAAAACGACGAACAGGTTTGGAAATGCAAACTTACAAAGTATCGTCCACTCTGTTTTGTGGTCTACGGAACCAAACGCTTCGGTGGAATCCATATGGAGGGTGGTTGCGTTTACGGCACTCTTCCTGGAGCTGGCAAACACCAAACACCACGTCACTCATGCTTCAACTCACCCGAAATCCGTATTTTTCCTCGGGAACATTGGTCTGTAAAACTTTGATACTAAGCCTGTTGAACAGAGTCGTTCTTGAAAATTGGCCGATGCATTTCAGCAGACTGACTACCCAACAGCTACCGATACCTTACTTGTTCCCCCTGCCTCAGAACAAAGATACGATCAGGACATCCTCGGATTCTCAAGGGACTGTTTCCTGTTTCAGGTGGACTAAATTAACTCGAACAAGGTAGCCCAAAAACTGAGCAGCCATAGCTCAAATTTTCCTGGCAACTCATTTCCCCTCCATTGTTTCAGTTTTACAGATATCCAGTAGCTTTCTGAACCCGACGCGAGAGAAAATGACCCTAACATCTTCATGTATAGTGCTGTTCACGGTCACACAGTCAATGTTAACTTGCTAATTTACTTAGTTACCGAAGTGCTTGCACCAGGCTCTCACGATGTTTTCCGGTAACATACAAGCAATAATCCAGTCCCCGTAAATCAGCGCTTGGGGAAACTGGACGGATAAACCAAAACTCGCCCCGAGCCCGTTATCAAAACCTTTTTGCTGACGACGATTAGCACAGTGTTCTATTGACTCATCCTGCGTTTTCCACCAGCCGTCCTTGGTTCCGCAAAACCGCTCACTGAGTTGGTGATCAAAATCCTGGCACGAATTCTTCTTGCACCTGTTTCTTGGGTCAAAAATGGAAGCCGCAAATGTTTCGTTGTTCTTTTGTATCAGGTTTGTGTTGTCTGCACTGCTGTAATCACAACAATCCTGGATTGTTTCAAGAGCTAATACCTCGACCTCCTCTTTGATGTATATACCGTCTGAGTAATCGGACATGAAGCGTCTCTCGCCTGAACGGCAGTTGTATCTAGTTTTCTACTCTGTCTCAGTGGTCTATCACAAGCGGGTTTTCAAACATCCGTAAACAGTTTGGTCCTAAACAGCCTATGATGTGTGCTGGATTCAGCCCCGCGGATCCCTCATGTGATGCGCAATTTGTGAATATTGTGCTCTCGCGCGAATACTTATTCAAGCAAACGGTGGTATCCGCTTTATGGTCTAGTTCAAGCAATGTAACTGCTCGTATCCAGCTGGAATAGGGTGGTTTTGTTAGCTCCCGCGTGAGCAGCACACTGATGAGGTAAACGGTCACTGTTCTCATCGATTATACGAGCGTCATGCGGCCCGAAGACCGTCGGCCAGGCTGTTCAGTCGCACCCAACCAGCACAGTGAAGTCGCTCAGACGAAACATTCGGTCATTCACTGATGTCCCGCTGGTTGTGACGGATGGTCGATCACAAAACCAGTCTTTTTGTCATGGGTTTGACGCATAACGACCATAACCACTAACAAAGGATTGAAACAGCTGGTTCCTTTCACAAATTTGAACACAGCAGGAAGAAGACGGACACCGGTAGATTGTAACAGTTTGTATTACTTCTTCAGTGCAAAACAACAACCAGGACTTTATGTAACACAAATGGGGTGGGTGCTAAGGAACTGACTAAAAGTGGGGTGGAAGACAACAGTACAAAGCTATAAGGTTCATGGGAGACTGAGGCTTAGATATGGTTGCTTCTGAACACAATGTTTGATCGAAACGACTAATCGCGATCGCCTTGGTGAAACGCTAGAAACGCGGGTTAGCTCGGCAATAAACGATAACCCGTAGCCAACATGTGTCCGGCGGTGACCAGATGAAGCCGAAAGTCTGCGTGATCCAGAGATGAAGGAATTAGACTACGCAATCACGCTCTCAACCCATTTCAACAATTGTTCTTTCATCTGAGTTCAAACACCTCTTGTTTCTGCCAGTGCAACTTCCATCGCAGTTACGCACAACTCGATTCATACGGTGTGGGCTGATATTAATAAGTTGCTCTCCCTTCAAGGAACATAACGGAAACCTGCGAGATCGGTCGACGACTACTATTCCAGCTGAATTTAGGCTCCCCCTAATCAGTGCGACGAGCCGTTTTATGGTTCAGAGCGGAGAATCTTCACCTTTGAGTAGTAGTTCAGCATAGACTTTCTTCTTCCTAGTCGGTGAAACTTTGTCCCGTGCTATACCTTGTCAACCGATACTCATTATCCTGCAAGCATTCGAAGTACGTCGGCCAAACTTTCTGATGATTCACTACTTCCAGCACGCATAAGCAATGCTCTGACAAATGCCCGCTTCTTCTTCATTGGCGTGACGGTTGTTTACATAAATGCACTGCTAGTCCAGAATAGCTTTCGATAAACAGGCTTTCTTGGTGATCCATCATCCTTGCGACTGATTAGGATGTCTAAAAATGGTAGACAGTAGTTCTCTCCTGGTTCATAGATGACTGACAAATTTAGATTGCAGGGGTTAAACAATTCTATACTTTCCTCGATCGTTTGCACAGACTGCATAAAGATGAGGATTTCATCCGCATAAAGATTGTACTAAGACAGCGCCGGAATATTTTCAGTAAGTCGCCTTTCCATCGTTGGCATTAAAAACTCGGCAAGCACCTCCGTGACTACTCCGTTCATTTATCAATAAGACTTATTCTGAAAACTAAAGCTAATATTCTCCGTACACAATAGTGAAGACAGTTTCTACATATTCGTGGGAATTTTTAGATCACAGCCTTCAGTCTGAATCAGATTGCACATAAATTTAGTCGTCTGATGCAGTGAAACATTCTTAAACAGTGACTGAACGTCTGTTGTACACGATTTTGTCTGCCAGGTTGACTTTGCCGAGATCTTCAATCAAACCAAATGCGTCTTCCACGGTATATGGGTTGAATTTCTGTCAGAACCTGTATCAGCCACCGAACAAGTTTATGTTGTGGGGCATTGCACATAGCTAGAATCTGTCTGATTGGTACTCCCGGTTTGTGCGTTTCGGGTAAACCATGCAGTTGCGGTGTTCATGAACCGCCTGGTTTTAGGGATTCAAAAGTGCCTTCACCAATTAATCGATATAGCAGCAGCAATTCAAGGCATTCTATATCAGTTACTTTTTCCATTTTGTGTGTTGGAATTCACCCTCACTGATCAGAATGAATAACGTTTACAGTCTGTACTCCTTTTTGTCCGTAACTACGGCACCAGATGATTCCTCTGGTTTTAGCACGACAGCGTTCTTGGATTTCATGTTCATTCGAGTCTTGAGATGACAAGTTATGAGGGCACACTTATCGTTTGGCGATGTTCTAATGAACTCAAACAAAGCCAGTCAGCTTTACTTTAAATCAGCTACGATTGTCCTGGTTAGTAACATGCGAATCTGATGACTATTCAGAAAGATTGGTAAACTGTGCTTCTACTGATCTACGGTCTAGCTTATTGGAGTGAACTTTATACTCAAGTCCTATTGACAGTGTTTCCTACCGTAGTATTTCATGCGGTGCAGAAAATGAGATCTCCAGAGCATGGTTCATCTTTTGATTTCTTCACAAATTTGTGAAGGCGTTCCAGATTCAGTTTGTTTGTTCGATCAAGAACCATATCATAAAAATTAACAAAAGCGACGTGAGACAGAAGCGATAAATTCTTCATAATAGGCAAACGACGAGTATCAGTTTGACATAATTCCACTATACGCGACTGTGTAGTCTCAATGTGAACATTGCTGACGTAATTTAAGTGCCAGTTGCTTAGTTTCAGAACGGTTACTTTAAAACTTTCGAGATAAAATGTGGATAACGGCCGTTTGATGTGAAATAGCGAAAAAATACCTTCGCTCATTCCCGAGCAGTTTTTCAATTCAAGTTAACAATGTGTCGGGACAGCTTGTGTGGATCTGTGTCAATTCGCCTTTTCAAAAATTTGAAAAAGCTGCTTCCTCCCATAAGTTTCAAAATGACATTAAGAAGTCAGACACTGATATATATTCATATCGTCTCATCACCGACAAGTAACAACTCGGAATATATATATATATATATATATATATATATATATAACACTGGTGGGGCGGATGGTGGAGAAATAAGACGGTAAATGGAGTGAATGAAAACAGCACAAAAAGTCAGACTTACCTCGATCCAGCCGTAAGTGTACAGGTGTGATTCGAGGGCTAGTATCGTGCGATTCGTCTATCATTAAAAAATTGATGCGAAAGATACCGTACTCCCTAGTATCTTTGCCTCGCGATCGGTCTAGTATATGATACATTAAATGCTGCTTACGTGGGCTCACCCCAATTTGCAATCTTTATCCCTAACGGCTGTACCATTGATGTCGTAGCAACTCTGTTCAACTACGATCAGTGCAGTGCGGCGTACCGGCCGTCAGGTTCCGCATCGATACACTGCCTTACGCAGGCTCTCTGTCTTGAGTTTTCTGGCGGGCCTCAGATTGGTTGAAAGGACTCCACCCAAAACCTCTAACTCAAAAGCCTGAATTGCGAAACATCATGTTCTAGGATTTTTCTGGGGGAACCCTGCTAGGTGACACTGCCTCAAAAATCTGACCGACACGGCAATAATAGGCCAAATCAACCAGGCGGCGCAGTGAGGAAGACGGTAGTGTTTTTATCTAATTGAGACTGATCGCGGCAAACATATTACCAGCCACGTCAAGATTATGAGTAGCGCTAGTTTTTAGTCTGTACAGGATAACGTGTCGCCGGTACTGGTCAGTAGCTAAGAGGTCGAAGTGCTCTTTACTTCAGGGCACCAGTAGCAAGGTCGCAGGTATAAATGTAGTCCTGTTGTATGCGCGTAAATTTGTGCTTCTCCGTCTAATCACAGTCATTACTGTGACAGACAAACAGATAAGAGAAATAGCCTTCTGTCATGCTGCTCTCAGTTGACCTATCTAACGTGGTTAAACCTTGAGGGGGTGAAGTGCCACTTAGCATAGCTCTGCTGATCAGAACAGTTACATAAGGCTCACCACTAAGCCTAGTTAGGGCAAGAGGTCGGAAAACGCACACACAACGTGGTCCTCTCACGCTTTTATTCACAATCATATAAACACCTCCTTATCAATGCATACTCTTTCTATACAGAAGCAAACCAACCAGACGCGTCTATCCAAGCAACGAAGACAACTTGGAATTTACATAACTTGAACATCACTCACAAATGATTAAAACTGTCCCATTCCCGCAGACATTTCAGCCAGCCCTATTCGAAAAGAAGCACTAAACTCGCATTTCGTCCTTGCTAGATTACATCACTGCCGGGGCTAGAATTCTGGTCATGATTCCTTGGGGTTAACCATGTTCGCCACTGTGCCAATGAGCTCACATTAGGCAGAACCGAACCGCCATATCTGACCTCCCAGACACGTTTCTTTGTGAGTAAGTGGCAGCTGAAATGTCCATGGGGATGCGAGAGTTGCGATCAATTTTGGGTGGCGTTCAATTGATACAAGACCAAATTCCTTTTCTACTTACTAACACCTCGGAATTCATCAACAGACCATACGTAGACGATTCTGCCTGTGTAATTGCCTCTATTCCTTTTTATTCTATACCACTTGAGTCCCTCGTAATGATATAATATTGCTCATGCCTAATCTGATTTATATCTGTCACTGCGTCCTCAAAATTGATTGTCAGACCTCATTTCCATGTTGTTTACACTGTTCCACCCCATTGTAACAATAAACACTCTTCTTTCGATATTAGTGAAGAGACTGCAGGCCTATGATATCCATATTTTCCGGCATTAGTTGATTAAAAGACTAGTGATGAATATTAATTCATCCAACACATCTTCCTTGACCCTGTCAGTTATCTTCACCAACCTAAATGACTCCGAAGACACCCTTAGTTTCGTTGTCCTGCAGCTCATTAGGTCATGAAATCAACCGCTTTTTTACCCTGGTCTTTTTGAGCGCGTACGTTTCCATCTAAGTTTATGGTTGAAATCATGTTTCAGTCGTCCACCTTTCACACTCTTGTCATGTTATTTTTTGCTGTTGTCGACCAACGTACTGAGCATCACGGAGTCGTGTGAATCTTGCGACTTAATAGAGATCCTGTACACATTCAAGAGGGAAGTGGTGTTGACGGGTATACCACTCAACTATTTTACTGAGACGCCAAGGACAACAAATTACTCTCGTAAATTTGGGCGAATGTATACTTAATCAACCTACGCCAGTAAGTGTACGGTAGGTCAGAACGGGGTCAGTGCCATTCACATTCATTTTTACGTATATGTATCCGTTAGGGTCGAAGGCTGCTAACCACCCTGCCAACTTTATCCAGCAGTGTACGCGGAGCGCTTCGTAGGTTGTGAAACGTAGGATTTTTGATGTCTATCTATGAAAAATTTGAGTGTCGACTGGATTCGAACTAGTGTCGGGGATCTTATGTCCTTATATGACAGGTTCCATCAGCTTGGCTACAGTCGTTCAGAAAGTTCGGAAATGTCACATCTGAACTCAGTTACCTATTCATACCACCGTATCGTTTGAAATCTGTCAAATGACCTAAGGAGTAGAGTGCACTATTAGAATTGCTTGGACAACTGAGGTTGGGATCTACCAGGATCACTGTACAGCTTCTCAAAAGATTTCATTATTAAGTCAATTATCACCATTTTTTGACACGAAACGAACAGATCTTATTAAACAGCAATGGACTAAATTCTGTGAGGACGGTCTTCACTAAAAAATACCTAAACCCAGCCACAAGAATAAAAATACCTGCGACGAAATCATCCGGCCACCCTAAGATATTAAATGTTGACAAAGGGAAGGTTAGAGCAGAATTTAACGGATCGTTAATATCTTTGGAGCCTTGAGAGCAAGACATATGTCGCTACTCTGCCAGCTGTGCATTTGTTGGACTGCTTCACTAACAGTCTGGCGTGAACTCAGTGTCATGACCAAGTCTCAGTTGACTTGCGCTGTACACGCCTTTCCGTAAGGAACGATTAAATTTGAACAGAGGTTTTGGTGTTCTCTCTGATGCAAGTAGGCATATAAGTTATTACCGGAAGACCCCAGAAATCTACAAAGAAAGACATAGAAGCACTTGTGTCTTGTGTGAAGTTATCAAAAGTTACAGTCTGTACGGGAACTAGTGTGGTGAGGATAGACCGTCGCACCACACTACTCACACCATTATTCAGTAGCGGCATGGATCGAAATGATCACGGGATAAATACGGGAGACATATGGAAAGGATCATTAGAAGGCAGAATGACATTTAATGACTTTTGCCACATGATGGAACTGAGACATGGTGTCCAAAGCGACTGAAGCATCCTCAGAAGAGTGCGGTGTGCAAATGAGTGCTTTTGTTTCTAGTCCTGTTGAGACGCTTAAGTGGTGTATTGGTTTCTCCAGTAGAATAACATTCGTGTCATCCGTCTGCTGGATTCACAACACTAGTGCAGAAACGCATATTTAACGTGCTGAGCATTTGCGAACTCTGTTTCCCAGAAGTTCGCCAGGATTACTGACAGAAATACTTAATTTAGACAGTACACGGTTATCGGTAATGTAGTCTGTCCAATCATCAGTGCCATAGATTTCTTGATGAAAATGCTACTTCACATCTTCGGACCCAAAGCTGGTTAATGGTATGACCCATGTAATCTAGCAAAAATGCGAATAATCTACTACAAACAAATTATAAGACAGTTAACGTTATTATTGGACCGGAAACCATAAATTTTACTTTTGCACTTTGTATCCAACATTCTGTGTACAAATTATGCAGTTCATCTAAGTAACTGATGACATGTTGCTACTGGAAGCAGTTTAAAAAAACAGACCCGTGATAAAGAAAAACGCAAGATGGTGTCGCTACCGACCCTACTGCAGAACATGGCTATAAGTGGCGAGTAGGGCGACGGATGTTAGCAAACGCATGAGTGTCGTAACTGCGAACGGCTCCCTATTTACCTCAACGATAAAAAGTGACTTCCAGAAGTTTCTCTGAGTCAAAATACGTAACCCCATTTAAAATATATGTATGTGAATTGCTGATCATGTTGTCATCGTCTGATCATAGGGTCGAAGAATCGTACAAGTGAAAAGCGAGACCTTCGATTACGCATAGTATCACCTTCAACAATTCAGGTTGTAGTATGCTCGGTTAAAAAATCAGAGGTGATTTTTCGAACACTCGATGAGATATAGTCAGAGTACACGGCGGGTGCAGTAAGAAATATCTGCCGTGCCACCACTGGTGGGAATGAGCCAAACGAGGTAAAAATGACGGACAAAATTCTAGGTTGAAAAGCACTGGCCAAAGGGAGAGATCTTGGTTACTGGACATTTTACTGAAAATCTAGCTCCGTTGTGCGTTAGACTTATGGCCCACGAACGCCCATGACACGACACACGAATTAGGCATCAAAGATCGTGATATATTTATCTATTCTCCATAACAAACATTACCAGTTTCTTCCCCTGTACGATGATCAGGTTAGTAATTTTCAGCATAACCTCAGTAGTTTAAACATACTTGATGGTTCCCAGTCGTAATATCTAATTTCTTACCGAATCAGTGGTTCACTGATTCCCAAATTTAAGTTTATCGTTGAAACACGAAGAATTTCGAAAAAATTCAGAAGGCTTACTGAGAATATCACTGCACTGGTTTAACTAGGTTGAGGAATGTTTGGTTAAAAAGAACACCAGACAACATTTGTCGATGGATGAGAGTTTGAAAGCACTGCAAAGGCACAGATATAGAATGCAAAAAACGCAACATAATTTACATCGAGCGAGATGGCTACCAACTGGAAAAAAATGAAAGAGAAAACCACATTAATCGAAATTAAAAGTGGAAAAGCATCGGAGGGATCGGCATGCAGCGGAGAAGAAAGGTGCCAATAAAAAGCAAACGCTGTATCAGCTTAGCTATGAAGCCACGCCAGAAGCTCCGAAATTTCTCGCTTAAACCCAGTCACACACCAAAGCAACCGTGCCAACATTTGGCACAGGTCCAACAGGTTGACTCAAAGTCGAGTTTCACTAGTCAGTCTACAGTCTGTTTTTAGCAGAACAGCTGCATCTGCTACGCCGCGTATGTATGAACAGGTCGGCACGACTACATCGGATGAGCGCAATGCGTGCGCGTGTGTACACACGCTCCATAGGCGTGCAGGGTCGAAGTAGACGGCCTTGAACACTGTCTGGCAGTTGCCTATCGTTCATCCTGATCAATGGGAATTCTAATAAGCGACCGATAAACTAGCAACTCCAGGTGTTGAACCTTGACTCGTATGATTTTGTGTCGCAAGGCGTAATTATGAGCCGGGATTTTGGTGCTAATTCTGTCATGAAAGGTAGTATCCTCATAACGTAGCGCTGACCCATTGACTTAATTGGCACAGGTCCAACAGGTTGACTCAAAGTCGAGTTTCACTAGTCAGTCTACAGTCTGTTTTTAGCAGAACAGCTGCATCTGCTACGCCGCGTATGTATGAACAGGTCGGCACGACTACATCGGATGAGCGCAATGCGTGCGCGTGTGTACACACGCTCCATAGGCGTGCAGGGTCGAAGTAGACGGCCTTGAACACTGTCTGGCAGTTGCCTATCGTTCATCCTGATCAATGGGAATTCTAATAAGCGACCGATAAACTAGCAACTCCAGGTGTTGAACCTTGACTCGTATGATTTTGTGTCGCAAGGCGTAATTATGAGCCGGGATTTTGGTGCTAATTCTGTCATGAAAGGTAGTATCCTCATAACGTAGCGCTGACCCATTGACTTAAGGTACCTACTGTGTGCAATGAGGATACCCAAGACACAGAAAAGATATATGAGCAAGCAACAAGATGAGGAGTGTAATTCCTCCAGAAGAGATAACAGCGAACCAGATACAGCTAACTTAACATTGAGCTCACCTAGTCCCAGTTCCTGAAAAATGCACATCGTCAAAAATAAAAAATTCGGAATTAGCAGATGCGCGCACCTGCTCACATCACCTCCTCGTGGCGTTAGTTCAACCAAAAAATTATGTTGAACAAATGATCGTGGTCAGATAAATAAGTATTGGCGTGTGTCACTGCTAGATAGTAGATGGTTGACATTGTTCTTGGTCACCTAAATAACTAAGTGATGGCTGTCATAACTGCAGTATCTGAACGAAATGCTTTCGAATACACGTAACTTGGAAGGGACGCAGTTGCGAGGTAGCGGCAGATGAAACGTGCTAAGACACAGCAAATGCTGTACCAGCTGAGCTATGAAGCCACACCATAAGCTCGGAAATCTCTCACTTAAACCCAGTTACCCACCAAAGCAACTGTCATATAGAATCCACCAAATGATCCAGGAGATTAACTGTCCAAGCAGGAGTTCTCGATCATTTATCGCTAGAATCCACCAACGTGAGCGATGAGTACTGACATTGTATTACTCGTAAACAACTTACCATACTGATAAGTTAGACATTTGCCGCGTCTGGGCATGTTATTTCCTCTTTGAATAGAGCCAAACTTCAGAATTTTCGCAATCGAGTTTCTTCTAAGGTACTAAACCGGCCAAATTGCTTGTCAGTAATACACACAACTGTCAAAAAATTCCGGTAAAATCAGAAGTAACGACGTGACGAACAACGGTTTTCGATCATTCTCTTGTAAGCCAATACAATTACATAGGTTTCATCAAGATGTCTCATGAGACAAACGGCAAAAACCAAGAAGTGACTGCTCACGAGTGACAATAAAGGCAACCACTAGACTACGCATAATAATTGGGTTGACCTGGACCGGACCTTAACTGGGCGTTTGGTCACACGGTCAGGATCAAATGTTTGTGTGTGGTTAGAATGGATGTGATTGATCTGTGCCCACGGAAGTTGCAAGCACCAAACAAATTCCCTTCGACAACATAGGTTAGGGGGCACATAATCTGATTGCAATCGACTCGGCGGTTGCCAGGATGCACCGACGGACTGTTTTGAGTTGACGAGTGGTCGGGGTTTGGTTTATTTTCAAGTTGAACATCGCTCACCTCTGATCGCAGCCTTCGCATTCAGATAGACTTTCCAGCCAGCCTCTTTCGACAAGAAGCACTAGACTCATATTTCGCTCTCATCAGAGCTCATCAGTATTGCATATCCTTACCACGGCTGGGATTTGAACTCCGGCCACATGTTCATGAGGCAACCGTGTTGACCACTGCGCCATTCACCTCACATTAGGCACGACGGAATTATCAAATCTGAACGCTCAACCACTTTCGCTTGTGAACAATGGTCAGNTTGGCACAGGTCCAACAGGTTGACTCAAAGTCGAGTTTCACTAGTCAGTCTACAGTCTGTTTTTAGCAGAACAGCTGCATCTGCTACGCCGCGTATGTATGAACAGGTCGGCACGACTACATCGGATGAGCGCAATGCGTGCGCGTGTGTACACACGCTCCATAGGCGTGCAGGGTCGAAGTAGACGGCCTTGAACACTGTCTGGCAGTTGCCTATCGTTCATCCTGATCAATGGGAATTCTAATAAGCGACCGATAAACTAGCAACTCCAGGTGTTGAACCTTGACTCGTATGATTTTGTGTCGCAAGGCGTAATTATGAGCCGGGATTTTGGTGCTAATTCTGTCATGAAAGGTAGTATCCTCATAACGTAGCGCTGACCCATTGACTTACGATACCTGCTACGTGCAGATTGTGATCCGAACGGGGATAAGCACTATTGATGAGCTCTGACAAGAACTAAACCCGAGTCTAGTGCTTGCCTTCGATGTGGGCCAGTTGAAAGGCTTGCCTGAATGCGAGAACTGCGATCAAGTGTGAGTTGTTTTCACTTCGAAATGATCTGAATCCTCGAATCTCTACCGAACAGTTTCGGTGAATTCTTTGGCCTGTCATCGATTTGTTTGTACCGAGTGATTATGTTCAATTTTCAAACGAGCCGAAAGCTATTCACGCAAGGGTTTT
This sequence comes from Paragonimus westermani, assembly GCA_008508345.1. NCBI lineage: Eukaryota > Metazoa > Platyhelminthes > Trematoda > Plagiorchiida > Troglotrematidae > Paragonimus > Paragonimus westermani. Next base: position 47,027 of record QNGE01004260.1, read on the forward strand.
GTTAAGTATTCGCAGTGAGTTTGTGTGATAATAAACGAGGTTGGACTGATTGTTCAAGTCACAAATATGTTTCGAGGGAAATGTGACATACCTAAATCAGGCGAACATCATGATAGAGAGTGTTTGTCTCAGATTTCTCACAGTGTGGGTAAGGAAAACCTACGTTAAGCGACCATCACTTTCACAAGACAATTTCAAATGTACAACACGTCCAGTTGCTGACACGATCTTGCACACACAAACCAATGAATACGCAGTGTGGATGCATATTTTGACTTGGTCAGGAGACGTCCGTGACCGGGTAGCCCAGGCAATGGAAAAGGTCCGATCAGCCTGTTATCTGATATGATTGCTGTCGCATCGATATATAGCTAGTCAGTGGGTCAACTCTGACAGCCGTGCTCACGAGTTTAAACTATTTTTACGTTTTCATTGGGGTCGAATGACGTCAGGCAGGTTGTTAGCAGTGTGTTATCCGAAGCCGTGTGGATTTGGCTTAGAACTGTCTCACCGCTGAGCAACATTATTTTTGTCACTGCTTCGCCGAGCAACATAAACACCAACAGTCAACAGCAGTGTATAGTTTGCCACCCTCGGTGATTCGTGAATAGGTTCTCTTGTGATCAACCTTTTAATCAACTTCCCCCTGGGTCTCCAGGTGACTATTCATGCAAAGATGTGGCATTGGATTTCTGAATGGACAGCCAGCTCTGTTTCTTTATGCCGTACTTAACCCATCTGCTTTGACTAACACAGTGTTGTCGCCCCGATTGAATCTACCTGTCATCATCACAGCCGTGAGGGGTTTGATAGTTGACTCAGGGCTGTCAGAACTGATCTGCTGGCCGATTATGTGCCACCGCTACAGGACGGACTTTGTCTAATAACCGGATCATCCGGCTAAGTCTGTTACTAGGACACCACAAATCCCACGTGTCCCACGGACTCACGTGCTTGTGTTGGCGTTTGCGATGTGAAACGGGATCGTTCGATCCACCTACTGACCCACACTTGTGAACCCGGAAACGAAATCCGGAGCCCCAGCCATTTAGCGGAAATTCCAACTGAAAGACTTACCCAAAACAGGTCTCCTAACCGAATCGTGTTGGCGAACGGCCCCAGCATGCCACCGTCGCCACGAGCCGCTCTAGCCGGCATTTGGATGTACATGCATTTCGTGACAAACCGCCCGATTCCATGTGCCAAGTGTTTTGGCCACCATGGCCCACAAACGACAGTACTTGGTTGTTGGCAAACGACTCAGCTTTTTTAATAAGTAACACAGAGCCGGGAACCAGCATTAATAAATCAGTGCAATTGATTAACGTGCAAATGTGCTATTTCCCTACCGGAGCGGTCTATCACAGTAATTTTTCCGGCTAACGATGGGTGACAAACAGCTCCATCAATGATCGAAACAGATTTACCAATAATTGAAAACCTGATTGAAATCTAACAATTTTCCCATAGGAATTGGGACGCATCATGCTGTGTTTTTAGATCTATCGCACCACTTATGGGTTCTGACTTGACGTTTTATAGCCGTGTTGCCAAAACGACAAACAATATACGACACTACCTGGTGTTGTGGCTTTTTTTTACTGAGCCAGATCTATTTCATTTCTGTGTGTGTTTTACATTATTTCAACTATAAATCGGTGTATTGGTGAAGGTAACTTGCTGCGTCGTCGCGATCGATATCGGTGGCTGCCTCGAAAATGCTTGTTACGCTGGGTCAATTTATTCTCTAGAAAATTGCTTTGTCCGGAATACTGATATATCCAGGTTGTGAAAGCTGATTATCCTGGCTTCGGGGGCCAAGTACAAAGTACGTCTATTGCACCGAAATGAATCATTCAAAGGCTAAATAAGCTCAGCGCAGTTTGGGATAATTCGACGATAGTAATTCACGAGTCTTTTGAAGCTGCGGGGTTTTGGATTCGAGCCAGGAAGCGGACAAGATCAAGTAACCTCGATCTCTATCTGCAAATTCTATCTGGATACGAAGGCTACCATCAAATTTGAGTGATGTTCAATTTGGAACTAAACCAAATCCCCGACTACTCATCAGTAATCTAAAATATCGCCTTGCAGGTTTAATGAGATCTGTGATCTCGACCTGTCTCGGAAGTCCTAATCGCGGGGTTATCGATTGGAG
>QNGE01004260.1:50440-65090 GCA_008508345.1 Paragonimus westermani
CCCATTGATCAGGATGAACGATAGGCAACTGCCAGACAGTGTTCAAGGCCGTCTACTTCGACCCTGCACGCCTATGGAGCGTGTGTACACACGCGCACGCATTGCGCTCATCCGATGTAGTCGTGCCGACCTGTTCATACATACGCGGCGTAGCAGATGCAGCTGTTCTGCTAAAAACAGACTGTAGACTGACTAGTGAAACTCGACTTTGAGTCAACCTGTTGGACCTGTGCCAAATATTGGCAACCTCAATGTGATTTTAGAAACGTTGACGCCCATTAAAGTCTGGTTGCTAGTTGCTTAGCGTTTCTTGTGGACACCTGTGCAAGACGATTGGCTCATCATATGTATACCACTAGCAGAAAGGTAGAACAACCGTTGGTGATGACTTCTTATAGCCACTTTTTGTATAATCCGTAACATGATACAAAGTAAATTTGCTGCCCATCTCAACCGACCAATGGGGTGTGTGCAAACGTTTGTATTGTCTGCTTACTCCTACACGTGTAGCTGCAGCCTTGCAAACTACACACATTTTCTTTCTGACAATCAGCAACTGTTAATGTCACAGCTTCATACTTTGAATTGATCTTCGCAGTTGATTGGTGTTTCATACCGGAGATCAGCTGGCTAGAAAGACATCATCTGTTCACGCACAGACTAAATTTAATCCGTGGAGTTCCTCGCAAATCGGATACTGGAACATCTGTGCAGTTTTTTGGAAAGCGATGTTTATGAATAAAAATCGTAAATATGCCGAATTTATTGGTGTTATCTGTTTTGGGAATATCCTTTTGTGCTAACGTTTTTGGTAGCTGTCAAAGACATAGTCGATTTTGCCGAAGGCTTTCTTGGTTATGAGGTTGGTAGCTCGATCCTGGACGTGTAGCACAGGATACCTATTTGGAACATAAGCACTATTCAATTCACAGTAATCTTCAGAAGAACGCCAGTCGTCTCTCGTCTTCCTCGGCACAGTGTGCAATGGCGAAGCCCACAAGCCATCGGAAGGGCGAATGACACACATATTCAGCGCTGAGCAAGCAGCAGGTTGAGGACAGGCGTCAAAGAGACGGTTCCTATGGTGGGTATACTCGTTAGAGGACCTATGCGCTTGTGATGGTCTGCGTCAGGAACTAATCAAAAATGCTTCAGGGAGTCCCTGTCCAAGATGGCACCCTATACATCCGCAATACTCAACACCCAACGAAAAGCACGGTACAGGTCTACGTTCAGCCTAAAGGAGCGTGCGCCAAAAGCATGTACTGGGGTTCCATGGGCAGCCTGTAACTTGAAGGGTGTCGGAAGAGGCGTATCCTCCCTTCTACGCAGTGTGACATTGACTTGGGTGCAGGCAATCTGAAATTTCTATCTGGTAAAGAAACTAGTAGACCGAGGGTAGGGATGCCGGCAGCAGTTTTCACCATTACTTGCTGGCGGTTGCGTTTTCTGAGTCAGTCTAGGAGGCACACGGTTTAATGTATCCTCGTGCCTTGGTCCCAAATCTGTGTTGATGCCAGCAGTATCCTTTTCTTAAACGTGACCTAGAACAGCTACGTCTTCTGCGAGCAGAGCGAAGTTGAAAAGTTTTGTGTCACTAGATCGGTGGTTATGCTTCCTCTATGTGCCTCCACTTGGTGCCCTTTGCTGGGAGGTGCTCGATGACTCAGCCGTCAGATCTTGTCAAATCATTCGGAGAGCTCATCGATACTAAGGAAGAAATAATTTGTCGCACGAAGTCGGGTAATCTCTGCATCCAAAAGTAACGCATGAGTTCGTCATCGATTCTGTGATTTTGTCTCTACTGGTGAAGCAACTGAGGTGGAGTGAGATCCTCTAGCTGAAGGTCTCTAAGGACCTACTTCAATCGTTTTTTATCTGGTGCGATGAATTGCTCTAAGAATACGCTCTTCACTGAGTCAAAAGGGTTTTTCTTAACTGGTTCATCCACCAAATCTCTGACACTGACAACGCAGTAGCCAAGCGCGTGAAAATGACAGTCTGGCCAATGATGCACGTTAACTGGAATTGCGGCACAAGCTGCGCTAGCGGATACTGAGTCGTTAGGAACATAATCATGGACGTTTAAATTCACAGTGTTTGCCCTCGCATCTGCCTCGCCGAGTTAGGGAGAATGAGATATCTGACTACATCATCAAAGTGCACACACACGGGTTTGCCAACAAATATTAGTAACTATAAAATATTGGAAGTAGAACACAAAATTTACTGTTGTGTGTAAATGTCTGTAACGATACAGACGGAAAAGAAAACCGAACCAAGCATATGTAACAGGTGGTAACAAAAACCAGAAAACAGTGAAAACGATTAGTGGAACGTGCTCATCTATATTGTGATGTTAGATGCTTGCTGGTTGGTTCGTACGCCCAAAGTTTCTCCGGCCTTATGTTAACGTGAATCGGGAGTTCTAATAAGAAAACGGCAAGTCTGCAAACGAACGTTATTTATTGATTTACTCACCGTTCACAAGCAAACTTCAACGCAACAACTAAAGGCGCTAGGGAGTTGGAAGTGAGGGAACCTTTAACACAACCGCATGAGAACCACCAAAGAGGACGAATGACAGCGGAAACTCTAGTCGACCTTCAGAACTCAAAAAGCGTCAGACTGGTCAAACGGCGTTCCCAACGGCAACAGCTAAAACACTGTTATCTTAGTGAATGTAGCCTACAGTAGTAAAGATGGCGCGGATTCATTATACACCCATGATTGAAGCTGTGATACTCTCGTCAACACGCTAATTTTGATGTCGGTGGTTTATAGTGAATTCACCTCCACAAGATTATATGAACAGGTACGGTGGTACTAATGAGGCAACTCTCAAGCCTCAGGTAGATTAAGACATTGGGGACGTCGAACGCGATATCACCGAATCTTTTAAACATTCACCCTTGTAACGCAGTAGTAGTAGTAGTAGTAGTAGTAGTAGTAGTAGTAGTAGTAGTAGTAGTAGTAGTAGTCGGCGCGCTGAACCACCTCCTCGTGGTGCCGACTGGGCAGTCTGGGTGCAAACCTTGACTGGCTAAGCGTTCAGCAACTCCAGATAGGGCCAACCACTCTACCTGGTTTCAAAGTACTGGTTACTATCGATCAAAACATTGAACTTACCGCCAGCACCTCCGTGCAGGCTTCTACCAGTACACAGGATAGGCGAGCGGAGTACGCCTGTTCAGAATGTGGCCGAATTTGCAAGTCGAACGCTGGCTTGTCGGCGCATACTCGTATGCATCGACGCAGGAATGATCGAGTGCAAGATGTAGACGCCCAGCATGCCACAGTCTTTGACTGCGCCGACTGTGATCGCACCTTTCCCACCAAAATCGGTCTCAGTCAACACAGGAGGCATGCCCATCCAGTCGAACGCAACCGTGAGAATCTCAACCACATGAAATCCGCCGGAACAAATTGGTCTCAGCAAGAATCGGCTTCCCTTCTCAAGTATGCCGATGAGCTGGCCCCGTCGTGCCCTACTCGACGCGAACTCCATAATCGGCTCCTGTCACTTTTCCCAGGTCGTACTGTGGAGAGCATCCGGACGCGTCTGTATACACTGAGTTGGCAGAGGAATCCTGTCCCCACTGCCAATCCAGTCACCGTCTCGCAGACCAACGTGACATCTGGTACTGAGTCCCAAGCTGCTGAAAACCCCGAGTGGTTTGCCTGTTTGATCCAAACAGTGATTACCCAACTGGAGTCTAATAGCGAGGCTTCTTTACAAACCGACGGACTACTAGCTATCGCCCGCGGTCTTCAGGCAGGTATTTTCACGATGGTACAAGCTAAGTCGCTGTTGAACATGCATGCCGCTCAAGCGTTTCCGTACACCTGGCGACTGACTACCCGACGACGTGCTCGCATTAACGTCGGAGCCCTGGTGACCAGCAAACAGATACGGAGAGCTAACTATGCAGCGATTCAAACGCTGTACCACCAGCGCAGGAAAGATGCTGCTTTTGCAGTTTTTTCTGGCAATTGGAGAACTGCCTACAAAATGAACCGTGGCCTTCCGGATAGTTCCAACGAATACTGGTCCGAAGTACTATCGGCTCATCCGCACCCTGATGAGCGACCGTCCCGCACGATTCTGCCGCCGGACTGGTCATTGGTCGACCCGATCACCGGAGATGAGGTATCACGCACTTTGAAGCAAATGGAGAACACCGCTCCGGGTTTGGACAAGCTTTTGCCCAAACATTTGAAGCGCATGAAAGCTGATGCCCTGGCCGGATACTTCAACCTTTTCTTGCTGACCCAAGGTTGTCCGATCCATCTGTGCCGCTCTCGCATCACGCTTGTTCCGAAAGTTAATAATCCTTCATCTCCAACCGAGCTCAGACCAATCGCCGTATCTTCGACGTTGATTCGTTGTTTTCACAAGATATTGGCTGATCGTTGGAACGCGCGCTTGCATCTGCCCGCTCTTCAGTTTGCCTTCCTGCATCGTGACGGTTGCCTCGAGGCGACCTCACTGCTCCATGCGCTGCTTCGGAACTCATGTGCAACCTCTTCAAGTCTGTGTGCGGCCTTTATCGACGTGTCCAAAGCATTTGACTCCATCTCGCAGGACTGTATTATCAGATCGGCCCAAGCTTTCGGCGCCCCTCCACCTCTGACTCATTACATCGCGGACTCTTATCGAAATGCTTCCGTCACGCTTGGCAGCACCGTCCTTCGGTCCCAGCGTGGCGTTCGCCAGGGTGACCCACTGTCCCCGCTTTTGTTTATCATGGCGATGGATGAGGTGCTGGCCCTTTCTCGACCGGAGCTTGGCTACCAGTTCCACGACACACTGGTCAGCGGTTTTGCCTATGCCGACGATCTGATCCTCCTTGCTGAAAACCCCACGCGACTCTCCGAGAAGCTTGCAGCCGCCGCTAGTGCTCTGGAATTATCCGGGCTGCAGATCAACACGCGCAAAACGAAACTGATGGTCATTCGCGGTGATCACAAACACAATGTGACCGCCATCTCCAACGAGTCTATTCAGTTCGGTCCGGATACTATCCGCTCACTAAGCGCCATTGACACGGTGACCTACCTAGGTATCCCGTTCACCTGGAAAGGTAAAGCATTCACTAATCACCGTCTGCAGCTTCGCACGATGCTGGACGAAACGACCAGAGCGCCATTGAAGCCGCATCAACGTTTAGATCTGCTGAGACAACATTTGATCCCCAAGATGAATCACTCGTTGATACTGAGTCGAGTGCACCGGAACACGCTCAAAGCAATGGACTGTACCGTCCGCCAGTTTGTTCGGCAATGGCTGCGCCTTCCCAAGGACACGCCCATCAGCTACATCCACACCCCAATTCGTTTGGGGGGTCTGGGCATCCCGAGTTTATCCACCACTATCCCCATCTCGCGCAAATCCCGACTGGAGAGACTGCTCTCTAGTCAATGTCCAGTTCTGCGGAATGTGGTCAAAGACCATTCGTTTGGCCCTATCCTGAGGGAAGTAAATGTCCCGGTACGCGTCCAGGGTGTAGTGGTGACGAGCAAGGAGGAAGCCCACTCTGCATGGTCCAATAAGCTTTATCACTCGCTTGATGGCTGTGGTCTTCGGGAAGTATCACGCTCTCCACTCTCCAATCGTTGGCTGTTCAATCCAGATCGCATCTTCCCCAGGATCTTTATTCGTGCTATCCAGCTCAGGTGTAGTCTGCTGCGGACCAAGGTCCGAAACTCACGAGGTGACCGAAGCGGCCAGTCAGTTCTCTGCCGTGGCAACTGTGGTCAACCAGAAAGCCTCGCTCATATTCTGCAATCATGCTGGATCACTCACGATGCGCGTTGTGCTCGACATAACCGCGTGGCTAAAGACCTGGCGAGACGACTGCGTAACTTGGACTATACAGTCTTCGAGGAGCTGCGAGTACCAACGGCGAGCTCGTTTATCAAACCCGATGTGATCGCGGTTCGTGGCGGCGCTGCTGTGGTGCTTGATGTCAGTATAGTGGACGACTACCGTTGCCAACTTGCCTGGACCGACAAGACTGCGAAATACGGTACTGACTCCCATAAAGCTGCCATTTTGTCCACGCTCCATACCATGAGCTGTGAGGTGAACTCTGTCTCTCATTCACCTGTGATTATTTCCTTTCGCGGAATCATGTTCCCTGCTTCATGTAGCGCTATTCTTCGACTCGGATTGCCTTCTTATGCAGTCACAGATCTATGTCTACTAACTGTTCTTGGTTCCCTGAAAACTTACGACACCTATATGCGGGGAACCTGGCGTTGACTGTTGCCACCTCCCTGACAGTCGTCTCTCTATGAAGGACATTCTGTCCCGATGCGTGAGCCTTGACTGTGATAGCACCTTTGTGCCCTGAAGAGCATGTGATTTTGTGGGTTTGACTGTTTTTAACACTTCACCTTTACCGAATTTTTTTTTTAGTTCTCCTATACTGTGCCTCCAATTTTCTGCACACTGTTTGACACACACCCCTACCCTGTTTTTCTTTGATGCCTGAACTATTAACGCTTGTCATTCTTATGCGAGGACCCATTATATGTACAATGTTGCCGACTACGCATCGCGTAACATTTGACTGTGAGCTTGTCTCCGCTTACTCCCCTTGCCATTTCTCTTATTCCATATTGGTGTCGCCGGTTGTTCCTTCTTTGCAAGAAGTTGTGTAAATTGCTCTTCAAAATAAACGATATAGTAGTAGTAGTAGACAAATGACCGCCTTTTGTCTTTCTAGATTTGAAATTAACGTGGCCTGTCCACTCTCTGATTCCTAACAGTTCGCTGTTCAGCATTTCACGATTCCTCCGGCAAGAAAGGCGGCGGTTGAATAGACATAAATAAAAGAAGCATTACGTTTCATGTTTACCACCTTACTTCAATGACAACTGCGGCTACCGTACACACATCCATTTCATATCCTTAACAAGTCAGATGTACCTCTCGTTGCCAGTCATGCCGAAGCACGCGAAGCGATATTGACCGGGCTCATCAAACCAGCTCTTGCAAACGAGCGCGCATAGACTACTTTAGCGTTTATTGCCTGTTTGAGACTGTTAATCCAACCACAACCAGCTTCGCCATACATATTGAGGAACCATCAAATGTTTAATTTCTGCTTGAAGTAACCGCATTTATCAATCAAGATAGAAATGAACTATTAGAGGGAATCCTGCTATCACGTTTCATAAACCTATGTCGCGTTCCGTTATAGAATAATTTAGTTACATGCTGTTTTCCCACGCTGCTCTGTTGTAGACCGCGCACTTCTGTGACCTTCTCTGGAGCACACAAAATGCTCAATGAATTTGATCGTTTACAGTCACTACAGTAATGCCACCACGTTTACTTCTTCTGCCAACCCACACCTATTACGCTGCCACCGATGGGTCGGCAAACTATCACACATAGGGCGAATAAAAGCGTCGGGTAATCATTGCATTTCGTACATCGCTGGAGGAGACGAGGTCGAGCGATTCAACAAAATGAAACCCTGTATGAACGAAATCTTTTTTCCAATTCATTGGAAATGAAATATTTGTTTTCCCAACCACAGGCATCTGCCGCGACGACGTCGAAGTATGAGTTGGACATGCTAAGAGAACCGTGTTATATATTCGTTCATCTCCCGTTGCATCTGAAATATAATTACTTCATAGCGTCGAGACCATTGAAGGCTAGACCAAATCGGGCATTAAACAAACCTGGTTTTATGACTGTCATGACCGCAAAGGTTGAGTGATTATTTGTTTGGAAACACGGGTGTGTACATTCCGTTCTATAGTTCGGCTCTCGTATGTTGTTACATAAGCACATAACAGCTAACCACTTCACATACTTTTTCACTGTAAACAGCATCCTTTAGTTGCAGCCAATCTAAAAGCACTGAGAAAGAATTTGTATTGTAGAAAGAACAAAACTGACGCCACGGACATTTTAAACCAAGGGCGCCATGAATCATCAAACTACTTACAAGTAACATAATCATGATTAACATTTTGATCGCAAAATTGCATTTCATGTTAACTACTCACGCGCACGTATTGCACACTCCAGTAGGACACTATTTTTAGTGAAGAAGGCGTTGCAGGAATTCGTATTTATTAATTCACTTTCCTTATAAAAACTGTACTTTGGTCGAGAGGCAGTGAATCTTTATTTTAGTACATAATCCGTACCTATCTCACGTGATCACAAAAGCCCGATATCGATCACAGTGAACGGCTGCTTGGACAACTTAACTTCTATGGATCCCATGGCAATGTGGAGAGAAGTAAGATGGTACAATGACTCATCAAAACTGGAAACATCAAACGAGTACGTGAAGTTTGAACTAGCGATCAGAGAAGCAAATGCGTTTGAAGGATTTCACATTCAGAGAATTAACACTAAAAAATTGTCGTGGTGACACCGGTGTCTCATGAACCGGCATGACCTGCGACCTACTAAGTGATCCGTGATTTAGGTAACTTTACAGTGAAGATCACTCATATCTGGTGGCAAATTTTGCAATCAAATGGACTGTTCGACCGGCCGTTCTCGAAAGAAGCAGTAAATTCAAGCTGTGCTGTTGTAAGAGCTCGTCAGTTGTGCGTAATATCGCCTCTACTGAGATGGGACTTTGGCTGAGTTCCAGCCAGCCAACTCATTGCTGAAATCTATCGGCAGGAAGTGAATGCTGTTGTTGATATACCGTTATTATGTGGGTTTGGAATATCATGTGAGTGATTGTGGACCGAATATTTTCGAAAGTATGAAAATTTGCCTATATTTGGAGTGTTTTTGTTTTAATGCGCAAAAGATTTTTATGGAGGACGCCAAGGAATCGCGCTAATTCAATGGCGATACAGTGTAACAATATAAAACCTGTTGCGATTTAAACTTTCCGCTGATGCTCTCGTGTTATCTATTTCAAGTCGCCCACCTACGTATCACTCGGCCTCTCCCACACGACATGAACGTCCCTAGAAATGTGACATTCGATCCCCCTGGACTTACTTGTTTGGAACGATTAAAAATGCGTTGTTATTAGGACTTTGATTTCGTGTTGCCGCTGGCGTTGTGCGGATCGTCGCCTCGTCTCTGTATCACCAATACGCTGGTTGTGATGGTTCTTTATGTCTTTTCTCTGTTTTTGGATTGCGTCGGGACTGTCTGCGATCGCTGTTCTGTGTATACATTTGTCGTCCTGTTACAATAGGTTGATGAGATATCTGAAGCTTTATGATTCAGCAGATAGAAAGAATTAACAACGAATGATTGATAAACGTACCCAGCAAACACATGGCCGACTCCAAGGTGTTGGCCAACATCTGGCCACCAGTCGGCCACACAGTAAGCGAATGGGAATGGAATAAAGAGACATAATGGGCATGTTAATTTAGTTTGTTAAACGCATTTTTAAAAAATTCTCCAGCATATTCTCATGTTGTAACCATATCATTGTTTGGAATCTCGCTTGCCGTCATTTAGTGCACGTTTGTTTTAATGGATGGCCCCGACAGACGCGCGTTCTCAGTTATATTTATTTCGTGCACGGTGGGAGCAGTTTTGTGACAACGCATATGTGTCGTCACTTACAGTTTTGTTAAAATTCTTGTGAACGATGTTATTTGTATTGAATGTTTTCTGCTTGGTTAATATAGGTTAATTAGCGATCGTTTACTCACACTTATAACACGGAAACTGCGGGGATTGTTTTCACTATTTGTCACCGTTAAAATGAGTGCAGTGAAAGGATTGTACAGCAGATAAACTATTAACAGGCGTATCAGACGTGAAAGGGATAAGGTACGCGCGCTGAATGAGAAGTATGCATCGTGTTGGGTTAAAGAAGACAGCATGGGACCGACGACCTTAGTGCAGCCTACAGGTTAGACATTGCATATCTTATCAATGTTTTACTGCAGAAATGTCTAACGAACCTACTGCAAGTGGTTCAGCTGTCGTACCTAGTGCTCTGAGCACCGAATCAGGTGCTGGATTAAGCGTTGTCGAAACTCTCACTCCAAGTTGTAAGTTCATTCTTTCTACACTCATTGCTGTTGCAGTTAGTCAGTCGCCCGTAGTACCGAGTATTTCCGGTGCCATCCGATTGTTTGCGATCTACTCAAAATCGGTTACGTCTACTGATTTGAAATTACTGTTGACATTACTGGAGCCCTTCGTTCCTGAGTTGCCGCTTGATCCGCGCACAATCCGCAGAACTCCTCGCAGTGTGTACAAGACGGTGCTTACCAGTGGATGTTATGTACACATAGGGATGCCGATCTGTCTGCGAAGCGTTTACCATTGTCACCGCCTTAACAGCGGTGACCATATCACTATGTAAGTGAATATAGACGGGGTACCGTTGTTTGACTATCCCGGTGCTGAGTTGTGGCACATACTGGGTCGCATTGTGCATCCCTTTACAAGCACCCCGTTCGTCTTCGGTTCCTATTGTGGTCGTCGGCGCCCTGATCCCGTTAATGAGTATCTGCAGCCCTTTGTGTCCGAAATGATAGCATTACGCAGTGCTGGTGTGACGCTGGATGATCTCCATTTAACCATTTATGTGGACATTCAATGTGTTATTTGCGATGCCCCAGCTCGCAGCTACGTCAAGCAACCGAAAAGTCACAACGGTTACTATGGTTGTGACCGGTCTGTACAAAGAGGCGCTTATTACAGTTCCCGACGAATGACGTTCCCTTCAACGTCATCCAGCATTAGCACTGACTCGTCGTTCCGGGAAAGACGTCAGCGGGACCATCACATTGGGACAACAGTGTTACTTCAACTGCCACTGGATATGGTTGCCGATTTCCCACTGGACCCGATGCACCTTGTTTTCCTTGGTGCCATGAAACGGCTGGTCCATATTTGGTGTCTCTCAGAGAAACGTTCAGGCTTGCGTCTGTCTAGCAGCATGCAGCGGGCTGCTGAGACGAAACTGGAAGCATCAATTACCCACCTGGCCATAGACTTTTCCTGCTAATGTGGTATGTTTACCCATTTTGAGCGTTTCAAATCCAACGGGTGTCGTGTGTTTTTATTATACTTGGGCCCCGTGGCTATGCGTCCATTCCTCCCCCACCCCATGTATGAAAATTTCTTAAACCTATTTCTTTCCATTTACATACTTTCCCATCCGAGTTGGTGTCACTCCCTAATTGACCGTGCCCGTTTTTTGATTCTCAGATTTGTCGACCAGTTTGCTTACTTGTATGGGAGCGACCAATTGGTTTATAATGTGCATTGTCTCACCCACTTGTGCGATGATGTGCAGCGGTTTGGACCACTGCATCGGTATTGGGCATTGTACTTCGAGAGCTTCATGAGCAGCATCTTGCGTTTGGTGAAAGGAACGAAGGAACCGGCTATCCAAGTGCACAATCGAGTATGCGAATATTCTATGTTCACCCACGTAGAGTGCACCGGCGCACCGACGGATGACACAAACCTATGCAACCCTGTGAAATGCAACCGTAACATGTTCACGGTTCGCAGTGAGTTCTACATTTCTTGTGCGCCTCCGGACAATTGTGTAATGATAAACAACAAGCCGTACCGTGTTCAACAAAGGCAAAACGACGTCATTCTCTGTGAGCCGTTCGCACGAGTGCGTGATTCCCGCTCCCATGCTCTCCCCTCATCGGACCTTTGCATCTATCGAGCCTCCGGAATATCCACCGCGTTAAAGATAATGTCCTTGTACTCCACCATGTGCAAATGTGTCCAAATCCCCGATGATGACGAATTTGTCATCATTCCCCTCTTGCACACATGCCAGTAAACTGCATACGTTGAAATTGCAGATGTATCACGTTGTTGAGTTTTTGAACACACGGGAGGTTGCGATTGTTGGCCATGCTTGGCTGCTGGGGACTCTATGGCTGCTTGACCAACGATGAAACAGTCGGAGGCCATGAAGTTTTTACTAGTCCACACATTGCCACATGTGGGTAAATTTGAGTTACATGAAATTCGCATTCTGAAGAACACCGGTAAGTTCTATTACGTTGTTTCATTGTGGTGAAAGAGGACCATCAGGAGGCACGATTATACGAGAGGAGGGCTGAACGTGAATCGGAATCTACTCCCACAGATGCCACATACGCGGCCTCGCCAGCATACAAGAAGAGAAACAAGTGAGTTTTATGTTTGCCTTCAATTACTTTTAGACGCAAACGCATCCTGTCATCCTCTGACAGTGATGTTTCACAAAGCGCGCCTCTTCCAGTGATACATGTCAACAAATTGTTTTCATACTCCCCCTGAAACAACAAAACGTAGTCAACAGGTATGCGACATTTCTGTATGGCCTAATGTTATCAGCACTATGTTACATGCCGATTTGCATCAACCGGAAAAAGAGTTAGTATTATATCATTTGGGATGGTAATCATTTCTTGTAGGAACATTGCGCTCTGTTCTATTTTCATCAACATCGTGGACGTCCGATGACTCCTCCAACGACGACTTTCAGAGCTACGTTAAACGAAGATGCATCGGTTTGACAATCAAATGACGCATCTTAAGGAAACAATGTCGCTTATGGACGACCGCATAATACGTATAGAAGCTACGTTAAACAACATATGGTGGTCTTTATCAGCAACCCTCCCAGTCGCTTCCACCAGTGCCTCACTGAAGGAAGACCACATTTACCAAGCCATCAGGAGTGTCTTCACGTTGGCTGATCGTGAGGGATTGAATAATTTTCAACAGCAGCTTAAGTCTACGCAGTATTTGGAACGAACGGTAGATTGCATACTTAATATACCACCTTTTCAGACCCGCATATTATCGAAAATTCATCGTGGTCGAACGGTGGCCGAGTGCGTCCGCAAGGTTTGCGGTTTTGTGTTCTGAGAAAAGGTTAGCGGTGAAGTCAACTGGCTGGGAATCAATGATAAAGCTCGATTAATGGGTACCTCTCTGTGCGAAGCCACCGGTTGTAAGCGTCGTTACCATTATCCATCATGTCTCTAAGTGCCGTCCGTGACGAACAGAATTACCCCTTGGAGTTGGAGAGCAATATCCACCACTTCATCAAATGGTGGTTTCAGGGGGCTGAAGATCGCAATGGAGGTCGTACGGCGCGTAGAGTTGCCAGAGATACGATGTTACAGGTATTGTACCATGTCATCTCGTAATGTCCTCTTATCAGATTGCTCCTGCCAGTGGGCCATCAAAAGAAACCGTGGACCTGGACGAGTGGGAACCAAGAAGCGTCAGCTATCAAGTACAAAATATATTTATGTTTTCTACATTGTTGTTCATGCTCTTGTTGTGATGCATCGGCGACTGACGCGTGTCCTCCATTTGGCGCGGTCTGCGCGGAGAATGAGAAGGTTTGATCCACTAAATTACAAGGTTTATGATACGGTAACCTGGGCGCGTTATATACAGGGGTTCCAGTCGTTAGGCTGGTTGGCGTAGGCTGGGTTGGCCCAGCGGAAAAATCGTTGCAGGTTTTATTTTACGTAGTGTTATCTTGAAAAGGGGAGCTTGCAACTTTGTTCTTGGCCGACTGCCTATCTGGTCAGGCCGGAGTCGTACCGACTCCGGTATATGGTGCAGGCCAACTCCGGCACGACTCGTGGTCAGACTCGGGCCGACTCCGGGCCGACTCCGGTTTGTTTGCTGGGTACACTGTGAATTTTGTAGATCATTTTTTTGGCATTTGCGTTCGATATTCCCTGAAATAGGTGCCAACAGTTGATAAGTTAGAGTGTTTATGAACACACGACTGAAAGCCACTGAAAATTAAAGGCGCCGTCGGTAAGTAGATGAAGCTGAAGCTAACGACTTCTTAACCTAATGCGGGCGGAAGCCAGCGTGATCTGCTTAGAGTATATACTGCTCACCGTAACCGGGCGTAAGCTGCTTTTGCATTATGGTGGCAAAGAAATCGGCAAGTTTGTTCAGTTTCATGGCCACCAGAGAGATGGAATTTCATGTGTTTTCTGAAGAGTAGAATGGTTTAACGAGAAGTTTAGCGTTGTACCACATGAAGCCATCCGGGATGACTCGTCCGACTGTCCGCCTACGTGTACCCTACAGTCACAACACCATGACCTATGGTTGGACACACTGACGTCTATATTCTACGTAAGAAACATATGTGCGCGTACCTATTGTTGTCGTCTCCGATGGCAGGTAGCATGCAGCTTTTCTCTATATGATGCAGGATTTGTGGCAGAGTTTCTGCTACATTTGTACACACTAACCCACCTACTTATCACTGGCGGTTTCAATCGACGACGGATGTAGCAAATATCCGTGCTATTTATATACTTGCCATGAACATCCGCAGTATACCGCTTCAACTCCGCAGTCGGCGTGTTGTACTCGAAAAGATGTCTCTAGTCGTTTGTTTTACTATTTGTGGGTCAAAGAATCTTTGGAATTGCATCGTACAGCAAGGTAGTTGGGTCGTGATTGTGCTCCAACGTGAAAGAGTTAACAACCAACCCGGTATTTCTCCTAATTACTTTAAAGCGTGATTCGTAACATGTACGACGGGAACGGTGCAATGGGATATATGTGAAATGAACTCATTAAGCACGCCGTACTTCACGGCTTTGGCTCTTCCGTCGCTTGTATTTTATACAGTGGAACGTCGTTTACCACGTAAACTCAACGGCAATCACACTCACATGATCATAT